>JAPYMA010000766.1:0-180333 GCA_035041965.1 Anisakis pegreffii | reverse complement strand
CGTCGTGAACCAGATGGCAGATACTTCGTCTCCTGGCTTTGGAAACAAATCAAATTCTTACCCAACAATTTCAATCTCGCATGAAGTCGTTTAACATCAACTTGGCGCCGTCTTCAGCACAACTCACAGGTACTACATCAGTGCGACAACATCATTAAAGAACAGCATCACAATGGTATCATAGAAGTGGTCGACAACAATCCGGCAAATGACAGCCTCACTTACTATATGCCGCATCAACCAGTGCTGACTCCGCAGAATACCACAACCAAGGTTAGAATTGTCTATGACGCTTCCGCTTCATCGAAAAAAGGTCTCTCTCTGAATGACCAACTTTATCGTGGCCCAATCATGCTACCGCAAATCTTCGCTATCTTGCTTCGTTTTCGATCAAAAGCAAAGGTTCTCATTGGTAATGTGGAAAAAGCCTTTTTGCAAACCGGGCTCAATGAAAATCAGAGAGATGTCACTCGGTTCCTTTGGCTTCATGACATAGATCAACCACCGTCACCTGAGAAAGCAATTACATACCGCTTCACCAGAGTACCGTTTGGCATAATTAGCAGCCCCCACTTACTCGCAGCTGTAATTCACTATCATTTCAACAATTCAAATTCCGCCCTTGCAAAAGCCATCCTACCAAATCTTTATGTCGACAATATGGTCATGACATTCGAATACTATGCTTGAAACTATCAGCGCTTATAAAGAAATAAAGCAGCTATTTGCAGTGGCAAAAATGAATATCCGAGAATTTTTATTAAGTGAAAACGCAGTCAACGAAGCTATTGTTGACGCAGATCGCGCTCTTTCAAATTACCAGTTGATAAAAGTATTGGGAGTTTCGTGGAAGCCAATAAAATTAGAAAATGGCCAGTATTCAATTTGCCGTACCTGAACTCGATACATTCCTCAACAATCACCTTCGTGGCACATCATTCGAATATCAGTGAGCATGTTTTTAAGGTTTGTTATTATTATTATTGTTATTATTATTATTATTATTATTATTATTATTTGTCTTCTAAAGTGCACAAGTGCCTATTGTTGTTGTAAATGTTATTGTGATTGTTATTAGGCAATAAGTAAGGGATGTGAAATAGAGAAGAAGAAGTGTGCTTCATCTAGAAGTAAATGGCCGTTGTTTGCGGGTTCGAATATTGAGAGTCCATCGCCATGTGCAGTGAACAATACACAGAAACGACAGATTTTGATCACGGGGTGGGTTATTATTATTGTTATTGATTATTATTATTATTATTGTTAGTTATTGCTATTCGAGGAGAAATTGAGGTGATGAATTAAAGGCACGAGAATGGTTGTGTAAAGTTGTGGTGTAGCAGTTCGATGAGTTTGAAATATTTGTTGACAGTGGACACGGCAAAGGAGTTCGAGGGTTATTCAGCGAGAGACGACGAGGTGATGCAGGATAGCGACGGGAATGGTTATGAATCGAGAGGTGCGTTCGTTTATTTTTAGTATTGTTGTTGTTTTGATTATATTGTTATTAGAAATGGATTAGAGGCAAGGGGAAAGAGGTTGTATTTGGAGAGGTTTTATTAATATGGGGTGGTAAGTGAGATGACATGATGAGGAGATGGTTCGTGATGATTGGAATTTGGAGTAATTGTGGTAAATGAGGGTGATTGATTGATTGATTGGTTTAAAGGAACGTCACTGGATGAGGATGGAGTGGAATCAGAGGATGACGAACTGAATACGAGCCATGAGTGGCCACCGTTCAGAAAAGTAGTGTTTGTTTGAATTTTTTTGATTTTTTAAAAAAAGTTGGCTTAATGTGCGAGAAAAATGCTCAGTGCACAGGTCTCTATTGTGATTTTCATGCGTAAGATGTGGATTTGCCATCTGATCTGGGAAAGGCGGTGATTTGTTAATGAATCGGTGGAATTATTGTTATTGTGGTTATGATTGTGGTTGTTTTGGGAATATTATTGGAGATATTAAGGTTGGCGTATACGATCCATTTTGTGATGATGCGAGATTAGCCGTGCAAAAGATTCATTTCGACGCGAACACTGGGCGCTTAGTAGTGGGTGGACGAGCGGGTCATGCGCTAGTCTATGATTTGGAGGATGAACCGAAGGTTATTTTTGTGGTTTTGTATTGATATTATTGTGAATTATTGAGTGATTGCGATTTTGATATTTGATACGCATTAAGCAAAATATCGATATTTTGCGTAGCATTTGTATATTAGGTGAATGAGTTGTGAGCGAGAAGAATGTACTTTAAATGACGTAAAATACAGTGGTGGTGGTAGTTAATCAGAAGTGATTTTTATTTTATCGATCTGGAGGGAAAAATAGTGATGATCTGATGACAGATCAAAATTGGTATGGATAATATGGTACTGATGGAGAGGTAAACACTTAGTCGCTGAATTGATCATATGAAAGAAGAGAGTTTGGGCGGGAAAGGTAGTGATAAATAACGTGATATGTTAAAAAATATGGCGGGAATGATAGAGATGCGAGAGTGTTGATGGTTAAATACTGATAGTTGGCGCCATTGCATTCATTTCATTTCGTGTCGAGACGTCGTGTGGTCGGTTGGTTGTATTGGGTGCGGTGCATTGTTATTTCGATTTCGGTGTGCACCAAATCGTCTCTGCATCCTATATGGACATGTGGTTATGTGGTTAAATAATGAATAGAAGTGATTGAATAGATAATCGAAAGTGCCGAACGCAGAACATATCAGCTGGTATCGAAAGAATTGGGTGCAGCTGGTGATATGAAACAGAAGCAACAACAACAACAGCAGCAGCAGCCAAAAGCCTTACCACCACGAAGCAGATCCTGTTTGGCGAGTAGCACGTATCCGGTCGGATATCAACCCCTAACGATATCAAGTGATAGCAATCGACAACGGAGGTGAGCTTGATTATTGAGCTGATAGTATTGTTTGTTTGGTTGGGTGATGGACAGAGGTTTGATAGACGATTGAATTCGGAGCAGAAATTTAGGGGGTGAGGTGTTTGGTTTTGAGTTATTTTATTCGGAGTGTTGATTTAGGTTGAGTTAAGATTCATTTATTTGGAGTTGCTTTGGGATTTATAAATTTGAAGTTGTGGCTAGATTTAAGAAGTAAGAAGTAGTGAGTTAATAGTGGTTGCATTTCAGTTGTATCATTCAACTAGAGCCAGCCGTAGCAATCACTGGAATCGCCTCACTGGAATGTCGTAATTTGCTGGCGTTGGGCTGTGAGTATGGCTTCGTGTTGTGCGATCTGAAAACGCATTCAGCGTTGTTGACGAATTGCCTGATCAATGCAGAACGTTCGTTGTTTTTTGATTGATGTTATTATTATCGGTTTAGAGCGAACTGAACGGTCGGTACGATCTCGGCGGTAGCTCAAAGGTAGAGCTAATTACTAATTACTAAACGAATGGTAATTGGTATGTGGTGGGTGGTTCGATTCCCGTTGGCGGATGGGAAGGAAAGTTGTGATCGAAAGCGAGTGCTGTGTGTGTTTAGCAATAAGATTAATATTATTGTAATTGTTGTGGTTGTAGTGGTAAATTTTTTTAGAATGGTAACAGGCTTGGTTAGGTATTATGATTAGAGTTATTATTTGATATTGTTGTGAAGTAATTAATGATGGTAATGGTTTAGAACTGGCTGAAGCAACTGCGTTGAATGGGGCGTTGTCGCGTTTCAAGAGTATGAAGAAGTCAATTCGGCAGTCGTTCCGACGGAAGAAGAAACCAGCACAGGTAGATTATTGTTATTAATTGTAATAATGATTTGTTGAGATTGATTTGATGAATTGATAAAATTAAAGACGAATGAATTGAATGCTACTGCTGCCTCAAATCAGACGGATGAAGATGAAGCGGGTTGTTCGTATGACGAGGTGAAACCAGTGGAAAGGGCGATCGTATCGCGTTCAGAGACGCTACCGCTGAATGGTTGGTGCGTTAGTGTTTTGGTTATCGGTATTGTTATTGGATAGTGGTGCTTTTAGCCGGTGACCCGCTGCAGTCGTGTGTTCGTGTGTTGAAGTTCTATCATGCGAACATTATTTCATCAACATCGGGAACGGATAGTCTATGGGTGGGAACGAATTCAGGTGATTATTCATTTGTTATTGTTATGAGAATAATGAGAATAATATTAGTGATGTGAGTTAATTGAAGGCATTATATTGGTGTATGCAATAGCAGATGACGCGATAAAGCCCGAGGATGTTTGTGTGTTGATTAAAGAGATACGATTACAGCATAGAGCACCGATAATTGATTTGAATTGTGTGAACTCAGATGGTTCATCGCTTGTTAAGGTGAGGTTAAGCTTGAGGTTATTATAAGTTGAGTTTTATAGGGTTTTGCAAGATGCAAAATTTTAAGGGTTCATCAGCAGGTGCGCAACGCTTGCTGGTATGTAGCGAAGAGCAACTGAAGACGTTCTCATTACCGTTGATGAAAGCGCAACGATTCAAATATAAGCTGACGGCGACCGAGGGATCGAGGATTCGTAAAGTGGAGCTGTTAACGTTGAGGAGCTTGATTGGTTAGTGCTTAATGTTTTGGGGCGATAATGTAATAATCTTATAGTAGTTTATGGTTAGTTGTGTTCGTCTGTAGGAGTATTGCTTGAAAATTGATTTCTAGATCGGAAGGTGTATGAAAGGTTCGTGGCAGTTATCACGAATCAAGGCGAGTTGCTGTTGTTTGCGGCAGCATCATTGAAGCGACTTGCAAAAGCCAACTTTACAAAGGTGGTGCTTTTGCGTGATCTTATTTGGTCTCGTTTCGTTTCATTCGGGTTTGGATACTTAATTTTAGAAACGTTTAGGAAAGAGTATTTATTATACACTGAATAGGAGGAGGTTGTGGCGAAGCGACCGGGGTGCATCATGTTATGTGGGGTGGGCATTTCGCCACATATCATTTATGTGGTGCACTAGTTGGTATTGTTAGAGGTGTGGTGTAATTTGAAAAAAGTAGACGGTTATTGAAATCCAGGTAATTCAGGTAAATGTAATTGAATTTGAGGTGAATGATGTGGTGGGTATATCGTCGACAGTGGTATCGCAGCAAGGAGAGCTGTTTTTTTTGCGGGCGGGTGGAAGCGAATTCGAGAGAGCCTCGCTGAGCGCATACCAGCAATCTCATTTCCTGCAGCAACATAACTTTTGACTTCTTTTTGGTTTATACTATAAATTGTTGTTGTTATGTAAATTGTAACTTCTTTACTTTACTGTATTCGTCTGTCAGTCTCTTTTTCCAGTTGATATCATTAAGACCATTTATATATTTCACTTATGATAAGCAGTCACGTCTCTTTGGATTGGTTTATTATTGTGAGCTCTGTTTTGTTAGATTGATTTGCGATTGTCTGCAGCTTGTTCAGTTTTATTTTCATTCACTTATGATAACGACTATAGCCACTATTATTATTATTATTATTATTATTATTATTATTATTACTATGATTAATATTGTTATTGTCATTAATATTAAGTATAATATGAGATATATTAATAATATTTTCATATAGAGGTCAGTGAAGCAGCAGCAGCAGCATTTTATAAGATTGAACTGATATTATATAATAATTAAGTACGCGAACTGCCTAAAGCCTGAAGTGATAAAAGCATTATATAAATAGCTATGGTTTGAGTGTGTTTTGGTTTGCTCTCTTTCAGATCATTTCATAACAGTATTGCTTTGTGCGGTGATATTTTTTTGGTTGGTTGGTTGGTTGTATTTTCATTGTGTTTTGTTTTGTTATATGTATTGCACTCATACTCGTTACTTGAGTTGTTATTGTTATTATTATTTGTATTATTATTATTATTATTAGTATTACTATAATGATTACATAGCATTGATAATTGAATAATTGAATCAGGATAATTTTATAGAATGCAACAGAATAGTGAGAGATGGAAGGGATAGGATTGAAATGGCGTTGTTGTATGACTGAACGGAAACTTAGAATCAGTGAAACAATAGATGAGAGCTGGTAATTAATAGCTGGAAGCGGCAGCAGGAGCAGGTATACCGACGGCTTATTTTATGGTATGGTGTTGAACACCTGTTTAGGTAATGAGTTAGTTTTAATTACAATATTAGTAGTTGTTGTTGTTGTTGCATTTCGGTTATCTGTTTCAGTTATTCAGTATTCATTAGTGAAGTGGTAATAATGGTAGTGGTGATAATATTATATTGGATGGAATCGGTGGGAAGGAATCATTGCGGAGAATATTTTCACGATTTATCACGACTACTGGAATGAATTTGGTTTGTAGGACGGAAGAGGGAACGCTAGAGGAAAGTGAATAAAAGGTATTGTGGCGAAACGCCCATTGTGTATAATACTGACTGATATTGTTATTGTATTCATCTTATTTTTATGATTCACCTTACAGCGTTAATAATACTACTATGTAGAGAAGATGTAAAGGTTGACGTGAGGAAAGGATAGGTGGAATGAATATGGTGCGCGATTTTGATGCGGCGAGGAGTTGAGTGCTGGAGGTCGTTGTCCTGACCGAGTGGTTGAAGTGAATGAGATGGTAGGTGGATATCGGAGAGATAAGAGAAGATTTAAGAAGGAAGGATGGATAGATAGATAGATAGATATATCGGGCAGAAAGGATTAAGATCTGTAAATCATCAAATTTTTGACATTAATAATTACCGTCAGTCACCTCTTCGATAGTGACAGACAGTTGGTATAGCGTTGGTTTGACAGGTTAAAGCAAAACATTGTGTTCGTAGACGAGTGCGAATACGGCGGCGCATTCGAATCATTTTTACAGCTTGGTCGATTACGCTAGCCTAGAGTTTAGGCTATTATTATTATGGTGAAGCAAAAGTTTACGGATTGCTTCAATGCGGTGGTGATCTATGTGCCTGATGTTTGCCGGCTTCTTCAGGCTTTAATCTAATTACTTGTGGATCTGATTGAACACTTGAAATGAGGCAAGCATAAAGGTACTTTGGTATAAGGAGGATATTAAAGGTTCCTCAACTGAAATGGTCCATTGAAAATTTAGATTTAGGAATGAATGAATGAAGGTGGTTATATGGATCATCTATAATGTTATATGGACAAGCAGAAGATTGAAGCTTGATTTATTGATTGGTATGATTGTATATTTGAAATTATGGAAGGAAGACGGATTAATGAACAGCAATTATTAATATAATATTGTTGGTTTATTGGAAGATGAAACGGTAACGATGAAGGATAATAAGGACAGGTTAATTCTTTGATGATGTTGTTATGTGGCATTGAAGAAGGGGATAAGCAAACGAAGCGGCTATTCAACTCTATCATTACTGTGTAGAATTTATTGGATGATATTGCTTGCAGTGCTTAATTATACATATGATAAGATTTGAGATAGGATGCGGGATATGATGTAGTAGCTGGATGGATGGATGCAATAGATAGATAGTAGACACTGAAAAGAATTTTGAGTTAAGTTAGCAGTAGAAAAGAGAATTGGAAAAAAGGCGTGCGTGCACAGGCAGGTTGAATAGAGGCAGAAATTAAGATATTTGTGTGTGTGTATGCAGCAAATGTGTTTGTGATGGAATGGATATAGATATGGATGGATGGATATGCATGATGAGATAGATAGAAGAAGTATGATGTAGGTAGGTAAGGGTAACGGCTGATGCTGGTGCTGGTGCTACCAAATCGAGGTCATTCGAATGTTTACAGTGGGCACGGGGCGATTTGAAAAGGGTGGTTGATGAGATGAGATTTGGCAATGGGTGTCTCGTCGTTATTTTTGATTGCAGCAGCACTTAGGATTGCACGGACTGTCATTGCTATGCTTTTCATCTTATTATTATTATTATTGTTATGGTGATTATTGTCGTCGAGAGATAAATAAAGTGATCAGTTTGAATGAAATGGTGAAGCTCTATCGTGTGTTGTTTTATTGGATGAGAATGCGCTCGCTCATACAAATGGAATGTTTAAGTATGCATGCATAAAGTGTGGGTTTAAGCGCGTATTTAAGCCTGGAGCTCGTAACATGGAGTCGGTAAATAAGCCTGAGCCTGAGCCTGAGCCTAGGTAAGTCGCAACCTCAACATGCCTAGGTGTGATTGGCATAAAAAGCTTTTTCTATAAAACTGAAATGTTTTAGCAGCAGATAGAGTTGCTGCTGCTGCCGGATTGGTTAAACTGGCTGGCACTAGAGGAGTGCTGGTGATGATGATGATAACCAACAGTGTTTATGCTTGAACTGTAGTCTCAAACTGAATTGCATTCAATTCAGTATCTTTGATTTCGCGCATTCTATAGTCGTGACACACAAACAAACAAATAACAGCTGCTGACCTGAATTGCGCAATAATACAAACAACTAAACAGGATGAGTTGTTAGACGATTAATTAATTACTACCTACCGTAATATATGAGGGCAATCTGATTGCGACTATGCTATGCTCATGTATAAGCAAAGGCAATGATGATTGGCTGAGGCGATCGAACGAGCAGCTAAGCTAACGAAATGAAGCTTATGCTATTGGTTATGTTGAAAGAGAGTGAAAGGAAAGAGAGAATAGGATGGATGGATAGAGCTGTATTGAGAAGAGGAGCACAGGCAGTGGTTATTTTGGAGGAGAAGGACGAGTAGGATTACTCTTTTGAGTGGTTCAGTTAGAGAGTTGCTTGTTTACCTAATGGCTTATTGTAAGTGAACGTGAAGAAGATTACTATGATAGGTGGTGCTAATTAATTACTGTTTCAATTATAGTTTCAATTCCAATTATAGTTTTTAATAGTGCATGAGATAGATTCGGATTCATTGCATTCCAGGCAGGTGTTTATCCGGGCAGAGCAACTACAAATGGAAACAGACAGTAAAGCAAAACAAAACAAATCAAAAAGCTAAAATTCGTCAGAGGTTGCTGAGTGGACTTCGAAATTTCGACGAGCGGAAGAAGTGCCAAATGGCCACCGAGCGACCGACCGATAGGTCATGTGGTCCCGTCCTATTACACAAATAAATATGTATGAGTAGCGTCGATGGTGTGAGCAGGCAGGCACATCTATCGATCACTTACACAAAGCAAATTGTGTTGTGTGGTGGATGGCTGACTGGCTATTGTGCTAATTGTAAGTAAGTAATGTTGATGATATATGGTTTGTTGTACATAGGAAGTGCCGTCCGTGCCTTGCCGATGCATCATCGTTTTATTGACCGCCTTGAATAGCCAAATACTGCTACTGCTGCTGTTGTATGTGTTATATGCTAGCTTGAAATGAGAATGAGTATAATAGTAAAGGTGATGAAGAGATGTAAGTATTGTATTTGCTTTATGAGGCAGAGGAGTAAGCAAGCGAATAGGCAAGCAAGCAGCAGCAGCAGCACGAATTTTATTGGTTGATTCATATTTGACTAGTGCTAAATGGCAGCTGCAATTACTTTACTTCTATACTGCTTAACGTCTACTACTGTATGTGCTCTTTCTACTGTATGTCTTGTCTACGTTAAATTGCGGTCGGTAGTGATTTGAATTTGAATTTAAATGCGTCCTCTCTCGTTCTTGTGATGAAAATATTTTTTCGTTTATGTTATTATGTGTGGAAGGGGAGTGTTTGTGAGGAGTATGAGTGAATAGGCTAACTGATAACTTGATGTGTGGATTGTCTTAAATCTCAGTGAAATTGTGGTCTGGTAATAGAGCTGGTAAAATTTTTGGTGAAATTGAACCAACCAACCGAATCGCGCGCGTTTAAGGCAGCATCTCAGTGTTGGCTGATGCATGCGTTTAACAGCTTGTAAATGCGCTTGATTTGCTGTCTTATCCTGCTGCTTTATCCTCTACAATCGAGTAGCGAGTAGCGTGTTGCCAAAAGCAAAATTGCTGTAGTTGAATTTGTATTGCATGGCATCGAATTTTGGATGCGATTGAATTCATTCGTTCAGAGTCAGTTCCGTTCAACTTCACTAGTAATTACCAAAAATTCGTTGAATTACTCATCATCGATCTAACTAGTCAATGTCGTCGTCAAAAGCACCTACTACAATTTAGTGGGTGGGCTAATTCAAATAGCAGCGAGCGGAGGTAGTGCTGAGGGTTTAGACTGTGATTGATGATCGGAGAAATAAGTTTCTGCATGACGGATAGTGCATCACTATGAACGACGACGGCACAGGGCATAGGGTGGGGCAGGGAAAGGAACAGTGCTAGTAGTAGATATAATGCATGATCATTATTATGCTTGACTCGGTATTTAAGTTGCTTAGTTAGTACGCTTGACAGTAACAGTAACAGTATTAGTTTGGTTTTGGTTCTTCATCTGGCTGACTTGAAGTGAGTAGGGCTATTTGTTTGATTGATTGACTAATTAATTAATTGATGGATAGATAGATGTATTGTTGTGGTTGGTGAATGGATGGATGCGATGAATAGTTGATTGTGATAGAGTGCTGTAGGATTGAATATTTTAAATAATATTAAGAATTTGTATACACGACTAGTAGTTGAAAGTAGTTGAAAAGTAGGAAGCATAGAAAGATAATAGTAATAATAATAATGAGAAGAATGTGCAAGAGAAGGAATGGAATTGGAACTGGGAAAGGAAGCGGCGATGGTTGGACGGATGGGTGGGTGGATGGTGTGGTTGGCGGGTGGTGGTATGCTGCTGCTGGTGGTGGCCGCATCTTAATCGGCGGCTAGCCGGACGGACGAGCGATCGGCCGGGCTGTGTCGTTGACTGATGTGATCGTCAAGGACGTTTTGGGGTGACGAGCAGGTTAGGAGGAGATGGACAGACGACAACACACGGTAGCAGCAGTAGCAGCAGGCAAGCTGTTCGCTAGGAGCTGGTCGGATGGATGCATGGTAGTAAGGAATGATGGAATGAATAAGTTGGTTACGGTTGCTTGATTTAATATTCACGTTCACGTTGACATCTATCTCATGCTGAATAGTGTTTGCTGTTGTGGTGTATGCTGCTTGATAGTGCTGCTGCTGCTGCTGCTGTTGCGATGCTTATTGTAAGTAGCCAGCCGCCGCGGCCGCCATCTTATGGTGGTTGGTTGGTTGGATAAAGAGAGAGAAGGCAATAGAGGAGGACAACATAACTAGACGACGATTTATTTAAGTGAGTGAAAATGCATGATGCATGATGAACCATCGCCGCCCAAGAAATAAAATTAAGTGTTGTCGAAGAAACGATCGTCGTCGTCGTCGTTTTCATCATCAAGAAACGAATGAATGTCGTCAGTCAAAAGAAGCAATGTCAAAAGCAAAGCATTATTATTATTATTCTAAGAAGAGTGAAATTATGCGAAGAGATAGTAACGTAAAGATGATGATAGGTTGATTGATAGAAAGATAGATAGATGGATAGATAGATGTGCATGGATAGATAGGTGAGTTATTGAATGCTGCTACGGCTGCTGCTGCTGCTGCTAGTGCTGCTGCTGCTGATGATGATGCTGCTGTGTACAACGGGTACAGTTTATTGGTTGTTTGTAGCAAACAGTGGTGAATGTTACAATGTATGGAATGAATGTGTTTCATAATGGTAATGGGTGATGCTGCTGCTGCTTCGCTTATAGATAGCTCACCGAATTCAGCTCGATTCGACGACTCAAGTTGACTCGAATGTCATGACATGGTTCGTTAATTGTGTGTGTGTGTGGGTATGTGTGTATACGTGTGCTATTGCCTGTTCGCCTATATTCATGCTTGAAATTCTGATGAATGATAGTGGACCGGTAGGGGAGGGGAGGGGAGGGGGGACTGTCATAGTTGTGGTGATGAATAGCAATAGCAGCACTAGCAGGCAGCAGCACCTATTCTTTCGTCTAATACATTCCGAATAGAGAATAGAGTACAGTCTCACACTATATTTGTTACTGCTGCTCATGGAGTAGCTTTACGGTTGGTTGGTGTTGCTTGTGCTGCTGTTGCTGCTGCTGTGATAATCAACGAAGATGAGCGGCAGCAGTAGCGTTAGCAGGGCGTTAGTTGGCTACTTGTATGAAAGTGAAATGATCAAGATTAAGATTAATAGCTACTAGTAGTGGTTGTATACTTTTTAGCATTAATGGTTATTGCATTAGTTAGTGCTATTGCTATTGTTACTAGTATTAGAGTGTTACTGTTGGTTGTTGTTTCTTAGTGTTTACTTTACATTATTACTTGTGTTTGTTGTGTTAGTTTGTTTGGTGCTTTCATAAAAGACATGCATGCATGCATGCATGCATGCTTACTTGCTGCTGCTGATGCTTGCTTGCCTCTACATACAGGAGACTGTCATTGGCCTAATAGAGAGTGTTCGGTGATGAATAGAAAAGAGATAGGTAAAGGTAGGTAAATGAACAACGAATGGACGATAGTTAGTAGTTGGCTGTTAGACAGGTAAAATGGCAGGTAGTTAGGTGGAATGGTTGGTGGAGTGATTCGCTGAATGAATGCTGCTGATGCTGGTGCTGCTTGATTGAATGCTGCTGCTGCTGCTGTCACTAGTGCTGATGCTGCTTGTTTATTTGATTGGTCGGTTTAGCGATGGCTTGGCTTGTTGAAGTGCTTGATTGGTGTATGAATGGATGGTTGGTTGGTTATTGTACGATAGATAGATGGATGGATGGATGGAGGGATGAATGAATTAAGTGCTAATTCGTTTGATTTAAACCAGTCAGCAGCTAGAGTTGTTGGATGGAAGGAGGATTATTATTGTTATTATTGTTCAGAGTGATCATTTGGTGAATATGATAAAGGTTTTGAGGAAAAAAATATTCGTTGTGAGTTGTAAAATTTACATTGATTCTCATTTGATTCGGTTCGATTCAAACGATGCGCCGCTTTTTTAGTAAAGTTGTGTGTGATTTTTTATTGAAGTTGTTGTTGGTTAATTGATGATAATGCTGGTGTAATGCTTAAAAAGTTAGTTTGCTTGTTAGGGTAGGGATTGTTTATTGAAATGAATTAATTAATGCGTGATTGAATTATAGCGATTGGTTTAGTTTGAATATTTAACAGTATTAATAGGTTTTGCAGTTGAACTGTTGGTCTAGGGTGATAACTGTTGTAGAACAGTAAGTAAGTATACATGGAAGTTGTGTTCGGTGATAAGCTGATAAGCTTATTGAGGGATATCACTTAGGCTTAGGCTTAGAGGCTGCTCTTTCAAAGAAAGTCAAGCAAGCGCGCGATCAACGTAAAATTCAACTGATTAAACTTAAACTTAAGGCTGAAGACTCAGGTTTAACCTGAAGCTAAGCTTAGCCTCAGCTGTGCTTCTCAGACTGGCCTTAGCCTTAATTAAGTGTGAAGTGTGAAGTTAAGTTAAGACACTGTAACAGTAGCAGTATTGTATGACCGTTTCGAACAAAACATGCTGTGTGTTGGTTGTCATCTTATTGTCACACACACGCACACACATATATATATGCACACATGAAACACCTTTATTACCTATAGCTTACTGTACTGTTGCTGCTTGTTTAATGCAAGGAATGTCAATTCTTAACTATCGTTCACCGGCCGCTTAATTGTTGTTCTCTTGGAAGCACGCAGGCAGGCAGGCAGCTATATATGCGCGAATGAATTGCTCTTTTCTGTATGATTATTATTATTATTATTGTATTTTCTGTCGTTCCTTCATACTGGCTGCTGACTGAAACATTTTTCTTTCTTCTCTACATATTAGCTTCATTTGTTGGTGGTGATGCGGTGGCTGGCGATGCTGCTGCTGCTGCTGCTGCTGTTGCTGTGTTCATTCATTCACCCGTCTCATCGATCTTACTGTTTTCATCTGTACTCTCTAATAATGCTCTAATGATGCATGACTACGACGACAACTATATTTAACAGAACTTGATAGAGCAGTAGTAGTAGTAGTAGCAACAATAGTAGCTGTATCAGGAGAAGATGAGATGCTGCTTACTTGGTTGTTATTAGAGTTTATGCATGAGAACAGAACAGAATAGAATATGAAATTGAATTGAATCGTATTGAATCGACGACGACTTGAATTGAATAAAATACAGATAGAGAATGTAACGTCGTCGTCGTGCACTGGCTGCTGCTGCTGCTAGTAATGTGTGTTGAATAGCAATAGCACTAGCAGCAGCACAAATTTTATTACAGTTACTTTTTCGATGGTGGTCATCAGTGATTAAGAGTAAAGTTTGAATCGAGTGAGTAAATGTATAGGATTGAAATGAGTAGATGCTTGGGCTTGTTTGTTGTTGTTTTTGCATGATAGTTGAGGGCATTTTGCTGGGAAACAACGGGTAGAGGATTGACTGTTGAGATAGATGCATGGGAAGAGTTATTTATGCTGCAGCAATGGCAGCAGTAGATAAGTTATTAGTAGTGGTTGAATGATACGGATTTGGACAATAGAGGACAGAAAGAGACACAGTAATAAAGGTAGATGCATAGATGAAGGAAGGAAGGTGTTGCTGCTGCTGCTGCTAGCTTACGCTCGTTCTTTCATGATGCTATCTATGGTTTTGTTATGAGCTGCTGCTGCTATGCATCGATGCATAGTGATGATCGCTGTTTTAGTGATCAGTTAGTAGTTAGTTTTGTTGCTTGTTAATTGAATTTTATTTGTACGGTGCTATGTCATTGTTGGCTCGTATTGATTGTTAGTTATTATTGTGATTTTGAATAGTCGTGTTCATCGTCGTCGTGTGATTTAAGGGCTATTGTATTGTTCGGGCAAAATGACTGAGTTTGGCTTGAATGGTTGTTAAGTTAAGGTTATGCTTAATGTTAGATGAAATAGCAGCTAGCTATCTGGTTTAACGTATGAATACAGTGGAATGAATGACATGTTGTTGTTGTAGATGGTAACAGAAGAAAAGAGAGCCGTCAGGCAAACATGAGCACTGGCTCATAGAAATGGAATGCTATTTGAGAAATAAAATCAGTGATTTTTTTGGTGAACTCGAAATTGCTCAATATTCCATTTTAATAAAAATTTCCAACCACGCAAAATTTATTTTCAGCATCTGAAAAGGCCTCGACATCCGTCCGTACCGTCTCCAATGCGGTGAAAGCGAGAAACGCGGCTGAGAGCTCTTAAGAAGTCAACTATGAAAAATTTGATTGCTTTTAGAGATTTGATTTGATCTCATTATTTGGGATGATCACTGATCGATCGATTCAGATGATCGCTGATCAGTTTTTTTGGGTCGAATTCTGAAATATCAATTTTCTTTTCGCGTGGAATTTTCTCGATTACAAAATTTGGCAAAAAAATTTCAAATCTCTTTCCAAGTAGAACCACCATATGGTTGGTTGGTTGGTTGTTAAATGTTGATTTAATGCAACACCGTAAAGAATTCATAAATTACTTTCAAATGCGAACAAATAAATAATTTACGTGTTCGTTTTTTCGGCTCCATTCTCTCTCTCTCTAAAAATTAAATAAAATTGAAGAGAGATGAGCAATAGAAGTGGATGATTGAAAAAACTGCAAAATTAATGATCACCTGAATGAGATAATCAGTTATAAGAAGGAAGCTGAAACAAAACAAAAAACAAAACAAGTAGCATTGAAGAAGACGAACGAATATCAAACGATGGATAATCAACGCTCACGATCACGATTTAGAGGATGAGCTTAAATTTATCCAATGAATGTAAAAATTCAGATCAGAAATAAGCAGCTGAAGTGCACTGGAATGCACTCAGGATCAGGGCACTCAAATTGTTATTTTCAAACGAGGATGATGGTATTTATAAAAAATTTAGGCAATTCGATTGTTTGGTACGACGAGCACAAGATTCAGATGATATTGTTTGATGTTGATGTTAGTGCTGCTGGTGTTTGTTTGCTGTTGCTTTTTTTTCGGTTCTCTTACTCTCGATATTGACGACTAAAAATGTGTTTTTAAGAAAGCTCTAATGAATATAATCGAGAGCGCTTCTTAATTAAACTGATAATTATATGATATCAATAGGTGAGCTGATAGCGATAGTGATCAGGATGAAGCAGGATCAGCTAGCTAGGAAGTGAATCCGATAAGCCAAGCTGAAAAGACGTGCAGCAGCTCGAGACTGTATTGTTAGCTGGGCTGTTTGCGCGCATCCTATCGAGATCCCAATAACATGAAATGACTAATAAATGCTGGCAAAAAGTTTTCGGAGCTGTCAGCGATAAGGATAACGAAAACCAGGGTAAAGACATCGATAACACTTTCATAATTTCATGATGTAAGGTCGATGACATTGTTGAACAGGCAAGTTTACGAACTGGATTGGGCCAGCTCATAGTCCTTACTTTGCCTTTGGTTGGTCCCCGGGCTTGGTTTTTCTTATTCATCTGTTTTATGTTAATATGGATTGATGGATGTTCATCTTTCGCTGAAAGTTTCGGATGAATGGAAAGAAATCTGAGCAAAAATCAGTGTGTGATAGTGCCAGATGAACGAACGAACCGGTTCTTGAGGATGTTTGTAAATTAGTTAATTGGCATTAATTTGAAGAACATAGTTTATATTAGAAACAAATATAGAAATTCTCTTTTACGCATCTGCGTAATTGAAGGTATGTGATGTAGGGATATTAGATAAATGATGATCATATTGGTAATGAATAGAAGAGAATCGATGTGAAGGTATTTTTCGATGGGATGGATTTTATGATATGTGTGGTGTTTGTATGTCTGAGTTTGGATGTATGAGGGAATTGAGTTGGTGTTGAATTATTGTGATAATCAGTAAATAGCTGACATTCTTCATTTGCGTCAAACTGAACTTGTGATCAGTGAGTCAGTCATTCGATGACGACGGTACTCTAGCGAAAAAGGTATTCGGCGAATTCTCTTTTATATTTATCTCTATGGAATGAGCATAAATTTGATTTGTTTATGCTGTTTCTTTGTTTGTCAAATAGTAACTGTCACAACTAGTTGCAGACGTAAGGGCATTTTCTAGATGAATCAGGAATAAAAAATTCGGTTTGAGTTAGCAGCTAGAGAGAAGAAAGAAGAAAGGGTGTGTTATTGCTTTATGCAATTGTCGGCGTGATTACTGACATTCTTTTGCTAGCTGGAAAACTGCCATTCTCAACGCGGAAATATTTAAGTAAGAGTCCAATTGTGGAATAACATCTTATTCATTTGAACACCTTTCAGTAAACAACACAAAGAATAATGAAATAATTTGATGGCTACTTACAAGGGAAGGTCACGAACTTACCCCCACGTTTCGGGATGAAATATATATCATGTTGTAGATCTCGTCGAGCTGATCACGAATGTGCGAAGCATTTTTGCGAAACACAAAGGGGGAGCGAGATATGAGGGGGCAAAGATTTTCACTGTATTGGAGTACCGTTTTGAATTTTGTTCAGGCAGCAAGGGCCTGGCATAGTGGGTAATGCGCTAGCACTAAGTCTAGACGCCCGATGGTTCTGTCCCGCTCTCTGCCGAAGCTCTTTTTCTCATACATTTATAGCATGTTCACACAACCATGATACTTTGCTTCACTCCCCACAACTTCCATCTTTCTTTGTGGGGATATTTTTACGGTTTTTTAAACATTTGTATTTGTGATCGTTTATCTTTTGTAAAATGTTCTTATTGCAAATTCTATCTATGTTTCAATCATTTTGTTGTAGACAGACATGCGCATTACGACGATATGTAAAAAAACCAAAAAATAACAAAATTTAAAAAAAACAAAAACAAATAAAACAAGAATATACCCACAACTTGAAAAAGCTGTGGGGAGTGAAACAAAGTATCATGGTTGTGTGAACATGCTATAAATGTATGAGAAAGAAAGTTTCGGCAGAGAGCGGGACAGAACCACCGGGCGTCTAGACTTAGTACTAGCGCACTACCCACTAAGCCAGGCTGCTGCTGCCTAAACAAAATTCAAAACGATACTCCAATACAGTGAAAATCTTTGCCCCCTCATATCTCGCTCCCCCTTTGCCTTTCGCAAAAATGCTTTGCACATTCGTGATCAGCTCGACGAGATCTACAACATGATATATATTTCATCCCGAAACGTGGGGGTAAGTTCGTGACCTTCCCTTGTTAGTATTGCTGAAGGAGCCGTATGATATTTTCATTTCATTCTACTCGGATCTGTTCAGTTTGTTCTTTTCTGTTCGGGTGCGAACAGTAAACATTCTTAACATCATTCTACATATATTCTTATATACACATCATATATTTAGAAATTTAATAATTTCTGTAACAATTAACGATATTTGTATTGCTAGTAAAGGCTGCTTCAACTGCATTCTTCTTCCTCTTCTGATTGTAATTTAATCTGCCTTAAATTCTCACCCTTTTCATCGTCGTCTTCATAAAACGATATTCATTTTTCAAGTACATACATAAAGTCAACACGATGAAGTCAACTAAAATCAGGTGATTCCAATAATACGATTCTTCTTTGTCTGCTCGCTGCGTTTCCCTTTTCGTTTTCCTTACATAAATAACTCTTATATGATCCACTATCTGTTAATCATTAGTAGCAATTACAAAACGAAATGCTCACTGCTCATAACAACCACTTCTACTGTTATTATCAAATCGCATACCTTACCATGAAGCTAATATTATCTGTCCGCATCTCCTCTATTCAACCATCCACTAATTCACCTTTAACAAATCAGCATTGATATTCCTCAGCCAGTTAATTAATCAATCTTCTATATTTTGTCATTCCTTAATCAGACCTTCTTTATAAGCGGTATATTAATTATAAAATTTATAACAATATCCCTTATTTATAAAAAAATATATTAATTATAAAATTGATAATAATATCCCAAAACGAGCAAAAATAATAAAAATTTCTGAGGTGACGAACGGCATTAACGCTTTTAAGCAAGCGAAGCAGATTAATTCATACTATTTCCTGTCACATGAATGCTATTCGAATTCAGGTGCTGTTGGTTACGAATTCAGTTGTTGAAAAAGTTTTCGTTGGGAATCGTATTGGTTTTGTATCATCAATTATGTTGTCTGTTGCTTTTTTTGCCAGACAGCAGTGTTGAGTTAGTGCTCATGGAAAAGTTGACTTAATGATGGATAATTACCGATAGGATGTTTGGCTGGTGGTAATGCGAGTTGAGTTCATGTGAAAAGCGATTGTTGTTGTTGTTGCCGGTGGTTAAATTTTGCATATCACATATTATGATTTGACAAATGGCATGAAAATCGATTTTGAATTTTGAACTGCAGAAAAATGTGTGCATGAATATCGTTAATTGTTAGTGGATTTATTATTGGAGGAGTAGGGGGAGTGCAATGCGATCGAATTGGATTTATCAACGGATATACATACATACATCCACCTTCTTTTGGACTCTCTCAAACGCATCCATTTATTCATCCATTCATTCATTCATTCGTTATTTTCTTCCATTCCCTTCACTGTATTTTATTCTACTTCTATTCAGCGCTTTTAGACATGAACTGTGTAAGTTGCAATAGGGTCGATATTTTTTAGTACTGAGTGTAAGTCGCTATTGGACAAGTGTGTCAGGTTGAGGAGATTAGCTTTAGACTGTTAGAAACATTTAGTTGAAGTTTGTGAGGCGAATATAATGAACCTAATTAAGGAATACAGTGGATTATGATAGAGGAATAGAGCGCAACGTTTAAATGCGCTTGCATTCTGTTAGCGCATATTAACCTCTTGCAGTCGTTTATCAGCACCAACTGCAAACGCGTTACTTTCCGCTTCTTTTTTCTATACAGCAATATTCATTTAACAATTTCAAGACTAGTGCAAAAAACAGCGTTGCAATTATTTCAATGTTTCATTTGTTTTTCGCCAAAATCATCACCCATTCTATATGTGAACATATAGTGTTCGGCGAATGGTTAACGATATTACTCTTACACCACTTACACTATTGTTTATTGTAATTGTAATATGAAATAATGATAAGTTTGTGTAGATAAGCGGTAGGTAAATAAATGAGTGTTTATTATACGAATGCGTGTGTAATATTAAAAATTTGTTCGTTGCTTAGTTCTTTGAAGAGGTTTTCACCAATGTTTATGAATCTAAACATTTACTGAAGATCAGCAAAGTTAGAATTGCATTTGATTCTACGTTAGTATTATTGATAAGGATAATAGAGATGATAATGCTATGATTTTAATGAGTCGTTAATGAATTGAAATGGTGGCGTGATATCTTCTAAAAACTGTTTTCGTAATCTTTCGTCTTTTACAAATATCGTAATACATATCACACCATCACCATGTTTTCTTTGTGCATTATGATGCAGTACATTTTAGCATACTATCACATAATGTCTTACCGGAAGAACTGGTAGGTATGTATTATTGATAAGGATAATGGAAATGTTGATTGGCTGATAGTGACATTGGCCTGGATTTATAGGTAGCAAGATCGATGAGCAAATTCATTTGTTTATGAGATGGTAAACGATCATTATTACTGTTATTGTTATTATGAGAAAGAAGGAGATGTGGATGGATAGCTAGATGGTTAAAGAGGAAATGAAGCAAAGAATGAAGGGTTGTCGTGAACGGACGCACAGTTTTCAGAAACGAGATGATGTGTTATTATAAAAGTGAACGAAACATGCTGGGAACGCAAGCAACCGGTTGTCACTTAGGCTGGTACATAGACATGCATATGTGCATGTGCATATGCTAGTTGCACCATGCTAAGGGCTGCTCACGCCAGCAGTGCTTAGCTTCGTTCTGTTTGCTTGTCTTAAGATGACATTATCACAATGACAATCGTGCGCTGGCTGATTCAATTGTTTTACGAACACTAACAGCAATTATTATATGTTTCATTCAGTCAACTTCCTGTTTCTTCTTAGCTATATTGATACTTAGTGATTGTGGCTCATTGAGCTTATAAATCATTTTGGTTCAATACTTAATTTACTGTGCTCTTTCATTTATTTCATCCCATTGCTGTTTTATGCTTCGTATTGTATTTTGATTGATTGAGTCATGCTTATTGCCGTCGTCCTGTTCATGCTTTAATCGCTCGATCGCAGATGTGGACATTTGGTTTTTTAATTATTATTCAAGTTTTAATGACACAGCTTTGAAGTAAGTTCATTCTTAGGTAGTACTTGGCCAGTGAGCTAAGTATTTATTTACATTTTCATTCATTTGTATTGTTTCTCATCGTATTCCATCTGTCATTATTACAGATCTTGATCGTTAGCTCTATAGACATAATATGTTGTGGGATAATATACATATAGAGTTTATGATGTTTGTAGTATTCTATGTTTGATAAAATAAGATAAGAATGCGAAGAAATGATGTGAAGTGCATAATAGAAGGCATGTGGTGAATCACTTAATGATTCATAGTAATGATCAGCAGTTGGTTGGCGATGCGATCGCTCTCAGTGATCGGACGATAATTTTGAAGGTTATCAGCAGTGATAGATCGATAGGCAGTAGTTGATGTTGATCGATAATCTCTGAAAGAGATAAAACTTGATCTAAATTGATTTCAATTGAATTGAATAAAGTGGGATGTTGATGATACAGATAGATAAAAAGGCAGAAATAGTCGTGAGTCGAGAAATTTATTTGCGTTAGTAAGTATTGCGTTGTGAGAGGAAGTGCATTCTGAAGACGAGTAGACTGGATTAGATATAGTGGTTCATTGAGAGAGGGATCAAATCGCTGCTTGAAGAATTTAGGCTGTCCATCTATCTATCCAACCATCAGCCTACCTAACCACCGTATCTTTCATTGAACGAAGTTCACATGCTCCATGATGTGATAATTACGAGGAAGTGTTGTCATTCGTTGTTAATCAGCAACCATTTTGATTGGTGTTGTTATGATTTGACTATCATTAAACATTCTTTTTAAAATGAATGCCATATTTATTTGTGGTTGTATTTAAATAGAACGTTTCATATGGAATGTGAGTAAATTAAACTTCATATGCTGATATTAATAATGCATATTATTTTTATTATTAATCGAATACCAAGTATGATAATATAATAAAGGGATTAAGATTTCAAAAAGTACTTTAAGGATGCCAACGCCGTCATTACTCACTCACAACAACCGTGAGTTTGTCGATTTCGAGAAATCGAATGAAGTGGATCAAAGAGCCGAAACATTTGCAACGGTCGAAGAATTCTTGGGCAGATATGCCGATCCTAAAGTGGCAAGGCCCATTAAAACGGTTAGTTGTTTAAATTTATATACACATTCATTTAATTATTCGTTGAATTAATTTGTTTTATTCAGCGAATTATTGAATTCAGTTAATTTATAAGTTTTTAGTTTCGCCCGAAACTAAATTTCTTGTGTGTAGATGTGTATTAATTATTGTAACATATGCATAACAATTGTAATCGTTAGATGAAAAGATGGAGTGTTCCAATATTGTGTTCAAATCACATTCAACAGTATCACGCCACAATAACTCAAATAGAATATTGTGTTCATATCACATTCAATAGTATCACACCACTATAACTCACATAGAAGCATATGAACTTCACATGATTAACATGTGAGCGATGACAAGATGATCGTTTCTATAGCGTATATGTAAGTGAGTAAGATATTGCATATAATGCAGCTCAAATGAGATTAGCAACTGAAATAACAATAATTGATACAACGAATCAGAATGTTAATAATAATAATGGCAACAGGCTTATTAATATTGAAATGAATGGCTATTTATAATTGTTAATTGATTATTTTAGTTGTCCATGTACAAAATTAATATAATATTATAAATAAATAAATTGAAGTTGCTGATTGCAAACAATGGAATGGCTGCATTCAAGTGCGTTATGTCCATCAGACGTTGGGCACAAGAGACGTTTAAAGATGATCGTCTTTTTAAATTCATCAATCTTACCACCGAACAAGAAATATCTTCGAATCCAGGTTTATTATTTATAACACTAATGCTTTATTATCATTATTATTGTTATTGTTGTTGTTATTATTATTGTTATTATTATGGTATTATATTATTATACTATTTATTATCATGTTATCAATAGAAGCTGCTGAAAGGAATAATATTTGATTATTCAGAATACCTGAAGATGATCGACAATTTTGTGTTTTCACAATCGGGCGGTAACGAAAGTAATTATGCGAACGTTGATGAGATATTGAAACATGCGACTGGCAGTGCAGTGGATGCGGTATGGGCCGGTTGGGGGCATGCTTCAGAGAATCCGGATTTACCGAATCGTTTAAAGGAAAACAATATTCTTTTCATGGGACCACCAGGTCCGGCGATGTTCACACTCGGCGACAAAATTGCATCCACTATATTGGCCCAATCAGCACAAGTACCGGTGGTGCCATGGTCAGGAAGTGATCTGTATTTGTCGAAAGAGGCTTGTGAGAATAGTCGAAGCGATATCGAAGTGTCGAATGAGTTGCGTATGGCCGCATGTGTGAACGATCATGAGGAAGCAATACGCGTAATGAAAGAAAAGAATATTCCTTTCCCAGTCATGATCAAAGCATCTGAAGGCGGTGGTGGAAAGGGCATACGTCAAGTTCGATGTGAGGCTGAATTCGAAGTGAACTTCCGACGTGTTCAAGTATGTGTTTATTCCATTGTTAGTGTTATTATCGTAATCATTGTTATATTGCTCAATGAACAGATGCAATACTGACAATCAGTTCAGATAATTTCATTTCAGGCCGAAATTCCCGGTGGACATATATTTCTGATGCATTGTTTAGAGGGGGCTCGACATATCGAAGTGCAGCTGCTGGGTGATCTGTATGGACAAGTGATTGCGTTAAGGACCAGAGACTGCTCAGTTCAACGAAGATGTCAAAAAATTATCGAAGAAGCGCCAGCTATTGCAGCACCTTTAGCTGTTCAACGTAGTATGGAAGCGGTAATCATTACCGTCGTATTACTATTATTAAGTTCGACTTTGATGTGAAAGGTAAGACTGAATTGAACTTTTTATAGGATGCAGTTCGTTTAGCGAAAATGGTCGGTTACGTGAGCGCGGGCACTGTTGAATACCTCTTCTTACCGAGCACCAACCAGTATTTCTTCTTGGAGTTGAATCCGCGATTGCAGGTGAATTTTATTAATTATTATTTATATGGATTGTATATGTACTCTTTAGGCATATGCTTCATTTTGGTGATTGCTATCGTTGATAATATGTTCTGTTTGAGGTAGAACATCCTCTGAGTGAAATGTTAACGAATGTCAATCTGCCTGCGGCACAGTTGCAAATAGCTATGGGAGTGCCATTGCACTGCATAAGTGAAGTGAGATTATACTGCGGTCGAAGTCGTTATGGCACTGATCAAATACCGTTCGATGAATTGCATATGTCTAGTGATAAGCACATCGTGTCCGTTCGAATCACCAGCGAAGACCCAGATGAGAATTTTAGACCTGCTTCAGGTGATTATTACTGTTATTATTATTATTATTATTATTATTATTATTATTATTATCATTATTTCTTTTTGTCCTTGTGATTGTTTTGATTTTCATCTCAGGTGAAATAACGAATCTCAATTTTCGTTCTACCCAATTTGTGTGGGGTTATTTTTCACATGTTGGTGCCGGTTCTTTACACGAGTATGCAGACTCACAATTTGGTCATTTGTTTGCATCTGGATCAACACGGTTTATTATTTTTGTGATTATTTGCAATATTATTTATTATTGTTGTTATTATTATTGCTATTAGTATTGTTGGTATTCTGCACTAGTTTCGTGTTATATATTAAATGAAGTAATCTATCAAATTGATACAAAATTTGCAGCCATGCGGCAATATCGAACATGCTCAATGCACTACAAGAATTACAATTGCAGTCGAAATTCCCCGTTACAGTACCCTATCTGATATCATTATTCAAAGATAACGAATTTGAACGGAATGAAATTGACACGAGTTGGTTGGATCGTAGGATTGCTTCGAAGAAACACACTGTACGATGCTTGTTTTATTGTGGTTATTATTCGGTATCATTGTTGTTATCATCAATAACATTAAGGTAGAACAACCACCGTTAGCAATGGCCGTCGCTTACGGTGCAATGCTGATTGCACATTCGCGTATCACCGAAGCGTTCAGTGCATTCAGTAACTCGATAAGTCGTGGTCAGATTCTACAGCCATCCGATCTCACCGAAACCCATCAGGTCGAGTTGATCTATAACAACGTCAAATACAGCGTGACCGCAACTCGAACCTCAACTATCGATTATATGGTCAAGTTGAACGGATCGAGTGTTCGTGTGGAATACCGTGAATTACGAAATGGTACTTTATTGCTCAAATATAATGAACGTTCGCATCCGTGTTATGTGGACGAAGAAGCGGAACGTTATAAAATTCATATCGGCAGAACACAGGTCAGTTGTATTATTTTGCAATCATTAAACTCTTCTTTTTGTTTTTTCTTCATACGTATTCTTTGATGTCATGTTTTGTTTTCATTTCAGTAATATTTTAAAAAAGTCCATCATGCATATTGTTATAGATTAATACTTATTGCTCGTAAATAGTAATCGAATTTTCCACTATTGTACGTAATAAGAAGAGCGAATAATGCAGATAACGTTTGAAAAAGAGAACGATCCGACGGTGCTACGTTCTTCGTGTGCCGGTAAATTGTTAACATATGAAGCAGAAGATGGTGATATATTGAAACCAGGTCAATTGTTCGCAAGTATGGAGAGTATGAAGGTGGTATTAGATATGCGAACCAAGAAAGTTGGTGGTCGTTTTAAACGTATCGCACAAGTGGGTCAAGTGCTACATCCGGGCACATTGGTGGCTCGTTTGGAAGCACAGGCCGGATGTGAAGTAACAAAACCGACTGATTTTGAGCAGGTTTTTGACGAATGGAATCATTCACCACTTACCACGTCGCCCATCAACATTCACTTTTCTGAAATTGTACAGGTGAGAGTTTGTTTCATTTGTGTATTCACTTTCAGTTAATCATAGCAACAAGAAATTATTTTTCGTTTTCAGCAAGTTCGTAATGTCTTTGATGGTTATTGCAAGTGCGATCCAACATTCGACGCTTACGCAGAAAGTTTAATGCAAGCATTATTTGACGTATTGCACGAACGTTCATTGCCCTACGAACAAACTCGTCAAATATTAGCAGTGCTAAAATCGAGAATCAAACCGAATGTTCTTAATAAACTGCATTCATTCGTTGGCCTTGCCAATTCGTCAGACGGTAATACTATCAATCATATCATGCCACAGTTTCCAGCTGTTCAAATACGAGATTTTGTTAACGTAAATATCTTCTCTTTCTTTCAACTGTTTTTATAATTTCATTTTTTATTATTGCTATTATTATTGCCTTCATTATATGTTAGAGTATTCCTTAATTGTTGTTGTTGTGATTTTAATAATCATTGTTATTGATATTATTATTATTATTACGTGGTTTTATTTGTAGGAATATTTGGAAGGTTTGGATCCACAGAAGTTAACAATTGAACGCTTGAATTTTGCACCAATTTTGGCAATTTGTGAGAAGTTTGCAAATGGTGAAGAGGGACATACAAGTTTGGTACTAAATGAACTGTTCAATTATTACTTACAAGGAGAACAATACTTTCAGTATCATGAATATGACAAATGTGTTTCGAATTTGCTAGCTGAGGTATGTGGTGATGATTCATTATTGATTATTGTTGATATTTGTGATTTTGACGATTATAATTGAAAAGAAATTTTAGGTGAAAGATACGGAACGTTGTGTTCGAATGATTTATTCGCATACACGAATCAACGAAAAGAATCTGTTGGCAATGAAAATATTGAAACGTATGAGTGTGAATCGACGTTTGATTTTAGCGCAAACAGCGATTTTGGAGAAGATGGCTGCTTTTGTGAGAAATGAAAACATCGAATTAGCGCATGTGGCAAGAGCATTGTTAATCGATGCTGAAACACCGACTTACACTGAAATTAAATTGAGGGTTCGTTGGTTGTTTGATTATTGACGGTTGATTGCATTAGCCGATTGAGTGATAATATAACTGTTTTCTTTCAGGGTTCGTCCCCAAGTCCATCGAATTTGGAGAAATACGAAATTTTATTCGAAACATTCGATAGCAGTTTTGAGTCAGTACGAAAATATGTGACGATTTGTTGCGGTGTTCCTGAACGATGTTTAGTACGTCTGCATGATGGACATCCAAATGATGTGCGATTTCCGATACGTGTTCAGAAAATTGCGTTGGTGTTACGTTTGTTGATAGATTATTCGTACTGTTTTTATTTATTGCGCAGTTATTATATTATTGGTGTAATTCACAGTTTGCAGTCGTAACAATAACGAATGCTTGTTTTAGACATGGTCTCGGTTTACCAAACGATGTTGTCGAAGAACACAGTGTTGATTTTCGTATTCTGGGTGATTTGGATGCAATTGAGTATTCGTTGAACGAAGCCGTTGAAAAATGCACTGTTGATGGTACAACACTATTTGTTGTTTGTCGCTCAAAAACACCCAAATATACACATGACACTGAGATGAAACTTGCTAGCATGCTTAAGGTTATTGATTCTCTTAGTTCTGTTGATGCTATTATTGTTATCATTATTATTACCATCATTATCATTATCATTACTATAATAAGAATATTATTAATGGATAGGCTAAATATATGGATGGTTGATAATTTATAGTGTGACGATAATGCTGACAGTAATAATTGCAGGAATTGATGATGAATTTGCGAAACGATGTAGTGAGTCAATTGGTGATAATGATCGCACCAAGTGAATCCTATCCTCTGCATTTTTATTACGATATGATCAATCGCGAAGAGATCGTTTCACGACGTAACGTTCATTTTGCGCATTTACCGAAATTGGGTCTGAGACGGCTGGAAGAGAATTATATTGTAAGTGTGAACTGTAATCATTGCTTTTGTTGAATGCAGTGAATTCTAGTGAATAAACAGTTTATGAACCGTACAGATTGAAAAAGTTCGTTCCCCGCACGGTCTAGTTGGACACCTATACCGGGCAAAAGGCAAGCAAGATAGCACTGAACATCGCTTCTTCTATAGAGCGGTGGTTCGTGTTGTTGACAGCTATACGGCTAGGTTAATTACTGCCATTATCATTTTATCTTATTTGTTTGCTTGTTAATAATAAGCGTTTTAAAAAATGCAGCGAGGTGACATCCACTTTGAAGAAGGCATTAAAAAGAGCCGCCGGTGAGATAGCAGTTGGCCTATATCGTTCCAAGACAATCGACCGCAATCATGTGTTCTTGTTTATTGATCGAACGCCATCAGCCAACAAAATACAAATGAGTCCAGCTGATTGGCGTAATGTTGTTTATAAGGCTTATCGAGATTGCAAGGTGATTGATTATTGTTGTTATCATTATCATTCTTATTCTATTATCCAATAAACAGTGTAATTCTGAACAAATTAAAGGACTATCTATGGCGTTCGCATGTAAATCAAGTGGAAGTGGATTTTGTGTTATTTGGTGAAAGGCGAAGTTATGAGCAAGCCACAAAAATCTTAATCACTGATGATACTGGTTTTACGCCATGCATACGGTTCCTTAAAGCTGAGGCTATAAATGGAAATTCAACGCCGAGTCGGGTTAGCTGCTTTTATTATTATTGTTATTATTATTGTTAATATTACTGTTGTTGATATTATTATTGTTGATATTATTATTGTTAATATTATCAATTATCTTCCTTATTTGGTGTTGTTATATGCTTACCAAATGAAGCTTATTCAGTGGGTTCATGTGGATGCTGGTATGGATGGTTTTGAGCATGGTTTGGAGATAATGGTTGAGGGTGATGACAGTGGGCATGGGGCCGATTGGAATCCTTTCATCGATCCGTATTTAGGTCGATCTGAGTTGGATAAGCGACGTTTGAAAGCGCATGCTGCCAAAACGACTTATGTTTACGACTATCCACTGCTATTTCAGCGAGCTCTAATTGTTGAATGGACCACATCGCCATCGTACGCGCATTTACCGTTCTCTCGTTTTCTTGTTATTGTAAATTATAGATGAAACAATAAAAAAGTGAATATGTGAAACCAGTTTCAGCTCAACGAAACGTCGTGAACGTTTGCTACCGTTGCAAAAAGAGTTGTGTGAATTTCGTGAGTTGGTTTATGACGAGCAAAAGCGACAGTTGATCATGCGCGAGGATGCTGGTTCATTGAGTGAAATCGGTATGGTTGCTTGGAAGGTGCGTTTGGTGGTGCCGGAATATCCGGAAGGACGTGACGTTATCATCATTGCGAACGACATTTCGCATCAAATTGGCTCATTCTCGATGCGTGAGCATAACCTCTATAATGCTGCATCGAAGCTGAGTCGTTTAGAGGGCTTGCCACGTATCTACATCGCTGCAAATTCCGGCGCACGTATTGGTCTATCAGCTGATCTGAAGAAATTATTCCGTATTATGTGGAAAAAGGAAGAGAATCCAGAGCAAGGCTTCGATGGACTGTATTTAACGGATGATTCGTTACAAGAAGTGAAAAATTTAGTTGCTGTCGAAAGAAATGCTGGTTTCAATCAGCTGACTGGAATTATTGGAAAAGAGCGTGATTTGGGCGTTGAGAATCTTGTTGGATCGGGCTTGATCGCAGGCGAAACGTCACGTGCCTATAACGATGTAGTAACATATTGTCTGGTTACTGGACGTACGGTTGGTATTGGCGCCTATGTGGCCAGATTATCACGACGCATATGTCAGGTAGAAAACGCTGATATAATACTGACTGGTGCACCGGCATTGAACTCGTTGCTTGGTCGTGAAGTATATACGTCGAACGGACAATTGGGTGGCACGCAGATTATGACACGAAATGGTGTGTCACATTCGTCCGTGGCCAATGACTTTGATGGTGTGTGTCAGCTACTTAAATGGTTATCTCATACGAAAAAATCGACGAAGGCACCATTTAAACAACACAAATTCATCGATCCGATCGATCGAGCTGTTTCCTTTGTTCCATCAGCAAACAAAGACAACGATCCGAGGTATATGCTGACTGGACATCAAGATATGACCACATTGGAATATTTAGACGGATTGTTCGATCGAAATTCGTTTGAAGAGGTGAAGCCAGGCTGGGGTAAAACAGTGATTACCGGACGAGCGCGTTTAGCGGGTATAAGTGTTGGTATAATAGCGGTGGAGACGCGCAGCGTTGTCACTGAAATACCTGCCGATCCAGCAGCACCGGATTCACAAGTAAAATATATCCAGCAAGCCGGACAAGTTTGGTACCCGGATTCGGCGTACAAAACAGCTGAAGCAATCCTTGATTTCAACAAAGAATCACTTCCACTTTTCATATTAGCCAACTGGCGTGGCTTTAGTGGTGGTCAGAAAGATATGTTCGAAATGGTACTCAAATTTGGTGCGTATATTGTCGATGAGCTGTCTCGTTATGAGCATCCCGTATTTGTGTATATACCGCCATACGGTGAATTGCGCGGTGGCGCGTGGGCAGTTGTTGATAAGACCATAAATCCTTTGTTCATGCATATGTATGCTGATCATCGCTCGAAAGGTGGTATTCTGGAACCTGAGGGTACGGTTCAAGTAAAAATGAGAAAGGTCAGTCATTCATTCTTCTGATCATCAGTGTCTCTTGACCGTTGAGCATAAATATTATTTTTGAACTTCTTAAGCATATGTGTATGAACAAGAACATTGCAAACAGAAGTCAGGCCTACCCGCAACGGTTGAATAATTGAAGGATATCGTTCCGTTAATGTATCGTTTGGACAAACAACTGCAAGAATTACGGGCACGTCAGAAGAATGGTGAGGATGTGAATAGCGAAATAGAAGCACGAATCGAATTCTTGACGCCTACTTATCGAAATATTTGTATAAACTTCGCAGATTTACACGATACACCCGTTCGAATGAAGGCCGTTGGTGCTATTCAGGTTTGTTTTATATTACATTTAAAATTTGATAGTGATAATTGTGATTTAAGGGAGTTGTTCGATGGGAAGATTCACGAGCGTTCTTCGCGAAACGTCTTCTTCGATTATGTACCGAAAGAGATATTTATCGAGAGGTTTTTCATTTATTATTATTATTATTATTATTATTATTATTATTATTATTATTATCTTTACTTATTATTATTAATCTTATTATTGTTATAAGATTAATATTATTATAGGAAGATAAGATACTTATTATTATTACTAATTTTCATATTTGTAATAATAATAATAATAATAATAATAATAATGTTACAGTGCGGTGATGTGCGAGGTGTAGAAGAATTGTATAATTTACACGAATCATTATTGGAGTACATGAAGATGACTCGTGGAAATGAGTTTGATTGGGAGAATGAAAATGATGAAGATGCATTGAAGATACTCGATAATGAACGAGCGAATATCATTTCGTTCATTACTTGTAATGATTTCAAACGTTTCGCTCAACGATATGGAGTGTCAGTTCTATTTTTTAATTGTTATCATTTAATAATGTTATATTGGCATTGTTATAAGTATTAAACATTTGCAGGCCTGTCGATAAATTAAACGAGTTCGCCTCAAAATGTGATCAGCTTTTACGAGAGATCAAGGGTTGAGATTTAATTCGACTAATCGAAATGCAATTAATTTCAAATGGCATCATATTGAAAACGTGTTTTCAAAAGTTCTGCATTTTCATCTTCATCGCGTACGTACATTTATGTACTTACGCGTAATTGTTAACCTTTTTTTCCTGACTTCAAATTAAACATTTCACTGAAAATCTCTTCAACAATTCTACACTCCAAACAGATATTAACACAGTCCACTTTCACCGTAATAATTATGCTCTTCTCTCATAATCCAACTTTACTTGTCTTATACAGATAATAATATTATAATAATAGTACAGATTTTTTCCCTGTGCTCATCCAACTATGTGTTCATGATGTGATACGATTGTATGAATTTATATATGTGTTAATATTATTACTGCTGCTGTTGCTGCTAATTTTTTTACTCCTTCCTATTAACGATGTCAGATTTTAATTACATAAGCCTTTTTGGGGATGACTAGGATTTGTATTCATTTGAAAGGAGATGAATGGAGAATGTGTTTTTTGCGTAGGTGGTGGATAGCTCATAAATTTGTTATGTCAAAAGACGGATTGCTTCAGATTCGATGAGAGTAAAATTAGGCATAACTGTTTCAATTGTTATCATTTTGTATGACCATTCCCGTAACTTTTGCTATTCATTATTACTGTTATTATTGTTCGTTTGGTATTATCACCATTATTAATTATGGTTAATATATATTCCATAATCATATGGATCAATTGAAAAGCACTGCTGTCCTCAGTGTAACATTCATTTTATTGCAAAAAATATTGATTGCTCTGCCTTCCTCTCATGTAATTTCTCATTGCCAAGTTTGCCTTTTCTTATGAATGTTTATTCAGAGTTGAATTTCAATTAAAACTATGAATGTCGATATTGAAATGAAGTGATACGATTACAATAGAGTATGATATAATATGTTGTGCTGTTATGGAATAAGTAATAAAATTTATACGTTCTCTTTTTAATGTTTGTAATTTGTTGTTTGATTGACATGTCACAATCATATCAAAAGAATAAATATTGCTCAATGAATATAATTATTTCATTTAATATTAATAGCATTATCATTAAAATTATTACTGTTATTCGTGTCATTAATATTGATGGTTCATAAGTAAGTAGATAATAACAGTGTTAGTTTAAATTTGCAATGAAAGTATGCATTCAGAAGTTTGAAGTTGCAAAGAACGAGTTAGAAAAGAATTGAAGTGAGAGGTGATCATATTATTGTCATCATTGCTTTTGATTGTCCTGATGTGATGTCCTCATGCATCAGTTTGATGCTACTTATGCTAATAAGTAATTTATTCGAAGTTCACATAATAATAAATTTTGATCAGATCATAATTGTAAAATTTTAAGCATCATATCCGAGTACAGTTGATATTTAAAATCGCATTTATTACCTGTTTTCTCAGAAGGACATTCAATTCGATTAATTGTTTCATCATTCACCCTCAAAGTTCCTTAAGAACTAACCGAATCAGGAACAGTCAAATCAGCACACTGAACACACCCTGCATATGCATCTGTGTTTACGTGTCATTCACACACCTATACCTATTTAAATAATTGATTAATATTTTTTATTCATTTTTTGTTTTTCAAATCAAAAATCTACAAACAACCCATACTGACTCGTTGAGCCACCAATTTAGCGTTGCGTTAAAAACCAATTTGTCCTTAACTTTCTTTCAACACCTGTTTATATCATTAATTGTTATCAACCACCCACTGCTACCAGAAATGCGCACACTGCAACGTCGTTAGTTAGAATCGCAGTGATCAATCCGTCTCTCATTCATTTCTGTCCATCTAACTTTCTCGTTAACGTGTTCTTTCATTTTTTGATGGGATCCTTGGGTGAGACACACACACACACAGAGAACGTACGCATGGAACAACACCAGCATGATGGTAGAACTGAATTGCAGGGTAAAACTGAGCTGATTTGTAGTCAAGGTGATGGTCGAAATAACTCAGGATCTAATATTGTACACGATATTATATTCATTAATTTCGATCGCTATTGTGTTTCCACCGATCGAATTTCGTTCGTTTGGCCTAACCATTCAATGCATATTTTCTCGTCAACTTGGTGATGAGAAACTCAACTTTATCGAATACCACTTGAGGAGAACGGTCATCACAATGTTTGTACATTTAACACTACCCTTCTGTTAGTTTTTTTCTGAATTTCAATAATTATTTTTATATCCTATTCATAAACATTCAAACATAGTGTACGAATACGTTCGTACGGTGTTATTGTTTCATTGGATCTTACGAACTCCCACCATATCTATCTGTAGTCGTCACTTTTTATTGGCATATGAGGTTTGGTGATATGGCCTGCATTCTTCTTCAGTTTGCTTGCATTTCGACTGTTTTTCCCAGCAACGTTTTATAGGCATAGTGGATTTTGCTTTATTTGCATTGCACAAGTTTGATTTGATTTGACATTGTTATCATTTTCATTCCGGAAGCTACTCCCAACCCAAGCAACTATCATGGTCATTTTTTCGTTAGAAAGGTTCGAAACTGGAACTGAACACCTCTGCAGGCTTTTAGCCTTGAGTGGCTGAGTTGATGACGTCCTCCATTAATTATACACATGTGCATTATGCTTTTATGAAAATCTCATCACACTCAGCTATATGATGTAATTTTGAACCGCAGTTTATTTCGTAACTTTATCACTGGCTCAAGATGAGGTCACTATATTCGTTTTGTATCCAAACACTCTTATTCACGTGCTGGCACAGGTCTCCGTACTGATTGTTCTGTGTGAGTTTGCATTTTTATTATTATTACTAGCATTTTCAAAACTGTCATTACAAAAAAGTGGTTGAAATATGAATCATTGTTTAGTATATTATCATCAACATAATCTTATCGCGCATGCACATTTCATATCATTCGATCAATTTATTAACTCCAGTGAGTGGAACATATTTGTATTTGCGTTATTGGTTCGGCTGGGAATCACATGAAACAGTTAGGATTCTGAAGAAATTTAATTCGAATTGGAAACTTGTGGCGGACAATATCAACGGGGAATATCGTAGCATTGATAACTTCAATATCTCTTTAACTGGTTCGCCGAATGTTTTTTAACATTTCTTATAATATCATCTATAGATATCCTTTTTCAATCAGATCATTTGCTTGTGCCAATATTGATTCACATTTGACTGTTGACGATAAGCACGGAACGTTTGATACAACCGTCAGACAACGTGAATGATACATAATGATCGTGTTTGAGTGAAGGAGTGAGAAAAGTGATAATGACAAACTCGTGGATATTGAATGTTACGAATTATTCATTGATCTGTGCACAAGTCTCTGATGTTACACTCGAGGCTGTACGTGCTGACGAACATCCTGTTGGTTCATATTCATATTATTATTGCTAGATTATGTTAATAGTATCTGATTTCACTTCGCTACTTAACGAAATAGCTACTGGCGAAATAACGATTTTGTAGCGATAGCGGTAGCGGTAACAATAGCGGTACCGATAGCGGAAATACCTGATTCATCAATGAATAATTGCTTTAGATATCACACCATGAACGCTCGGGTGGACCAGCGCAATTTCTGGATATTGAAGTGCGAAGTATAACAAAGAAGTTTGAGCCCTTCATAGTTCGGTCGGTAAAAGCTATTTAATAATAATAGAACAGATAATTATTTGTTTATTTATCGTCACTTTTTGGTTTCCTTTCATCATTAATAACCATTCTTTACGACATTTTGATGATAATAATGAGAGTAATGTTGACATAAAGAAGATTATAAAGACCTATTAGAAATAATGCTAATTTAATGATAATATTAACGATATAGCAATAATAATAATAACTGATAATGTAATAAATTAGAAGGTGGGTAATAAAAGAGGAATTAAGGATTCAAAGTGGCCAATTCCAAGATATGCGCGATAAATTGAATAAGCCGATTGGTCTAGCTCAACAGGTCGTTTTGAAGCAATCAATCAATGACCAATTTGTCGATGTATTTCATGTACAAGTTGAAATGAATGAAAAATACTCGTTTGCTCATACTGAAGTATGTCGTCATTTATTTGGTTGTTTTGGAATATTGTATCGGTTCAGAAATAGAAAATATGTTCATTGCAGGAGTTGGAACCTTGTTTGGGTTGTGCAACAAAGAAGGCAAATGTTAAAATTTCAAAATGCTGTCTAAATACTTATGTTAATAGTGAAAATTTACCGTTCTGCACACAATGCTTCTGTCGACCAATGTGGTACGAACTGTTTGTTTGAATAATCGTTAGGCGTCTGTGCAATGATTTTGATAGTTTATTAGTCATACTTCAGGTGTGAGACATGTATGGCCCGCATATTTGCAGCAAAACAAGATCGCAATCATCCTGAAGAGTGGATGTCTGGAAAGGCGAATTGTCCTACTTGCCGTGCGGTATTTTGTGTGCTCGATGTTTGTTCACTAGCATGATAATGAAAGGTCGTTATTGTTATCGTTAAAATTATTGTATTAATTCAGTGTGTTTTTGCGACAGCAAATTAATACGCAAACGAATAAAGAACGTAATCTTTGTATGATCGTGAATAATTTTTGGTTTCAAAAGCCGTTTTGGATCGGTGGATGCGTATACTATTCAAATTGTTCATGGATTGATTCATTGGTCATTTGAAGAAATGTAAGTATTTGAGAGCGCAGTGATATAAATATGTATGGGCAAAGTTCAACAATAGTGTTTAAGTTCTGATATGTGCGTAAAAAGGGAGAAACTTGTTAAGCAAACCAAGCTTTATGGTTCGTTTTTGTCACCATTTCGCTTTGAATCTGAACTCTTGCACGCGGCTCAATCAGCTGTCCATATCAGATGTTTGTGCAGACTGCAGTAGGGGGTTTTCATATTGAAACGTCCGTTATTTTGACTCTTGTGGCTTTTGTCGTGAATTTTTGCAAGGTATGATGTAAATAATAAACCTTTTGATAGTATCAGTCCGAGCCAGAAGGTAAGATTCATCGATATCAAATCACAGTAAGCCACCCTTGACATTAGCGCAAATTAGCTTAATTCATCGATCCGTAAATGGAATACTTCAATCACATATAATAAGATATTCACTGCGATGCATGTGCATCCTTCTTGACAGCAGTTCGATTTACAACCTAAATTGTATGTTGTTACCGATTGATCTCTAACCGTTATCAAAAATGCTTTTGTCTCTGTGAGCATTGTTCGTTCCATTTAGAACTATTGTTTTCTAAGTTTAAAAGAAACGCAGTTGTCATTTTGACGTTGTTCAGTATAGAAATTGTTATTATGACTCATTAATGAATTTTTTTTGAACTTATTCAAACATGGCGAACCATCAAACGCCTTCAACAAGTGTGCCGAGCAATATTGCAGGATATACTATTTGTGAAAAGTAGGCTTATTATTATTGTTGTTGTTATTATTGTTGGTATTATTATTGCTATTATATAATAATAATGGCACTTTTTTACTATGGGGGGTCGCACGCGAGCAAACTCGCGCATGCCACGCCCACTGCGCATGGCTTCAACCCAAGCATGGTCTCAGCCTAAGCCTAAGCCTGAGTTCACTTGCTAGCCTCTGCTGTAGCATCGAGCGATCTGATGCTACGCTTAGATGAGGCTGAGGTCACCTTGGACTGAGGCTATGCGCAGTAGGCGTGGCATGCGCGAGCTTGCTCGCGTGCGACCCCCCAAAGTAAAAAGTGCCATAATAATAATATTATTATTATTATTATATTATTGTTATTATTATTATTATCATTATTATTATTATTATTATTATTATTATTATTATTATTATTATCATTATTATTATTATTATTATTATTATTATTATTATTATTTTTATTAATAATAAAACTTGATTAGGCCAAGAATTGGTCTTTGCCTTTTGCTAAGTCTTTATTTTTATCAGAAAAGTGAGACTAAACTTAGGCTCAGTGTTGAGTGTCATGAAAAATTATTCGGTTGTTGTTGTTTATCAAGGAAGTATATTTTTATAGAATTGGTGGTGGTTCATTCTCAACGGTGTATAAAGGTATATCAAAACCCAGTTCCAAAACTGGCGTTCCTTATGCGGTGGCCATTAAATGTATGGATATGAAGTTCGCAAATTCATCGAAGCTAAATTCTGATTGTGTGGTTTCTGAGATAAGTATTCTAAAAAGACTAAAACACAGGTTTGTTTGTTTGTCTTTCATTTTGATTATCAGTAGCAGTGATAACAATAATAATGAAGAAGAAATAAAGGAATATCGTACGATTACACGATTTCGAATGGGATAAGAAGAACATCTATTTAATAATGGAATATTGCGGTGGTGGAGATTTGTCCAGATTAATCAGAGAGTATGGTCAATTGTCCGAGTTAATAACAAGACGCTTATTTCGTCAGATTGCATCTGCGTTATTTTATATGCGAGGGATGAATATTGCCCATATGGATTTAAAGCCACAGAACATTCTGTTGACTAGCCTACAGCGACCATTTATTAAGGTATTATGATTATTGTTCCCGCTCTCAGTTCATTACTGGATTATTATTTATCTCTTAAGGTATCCGATTTTGGTTTATCGCAGTACTTGAAAAATGATGAATCGGCGTCTTCATTCAGAGGTTCCCCTCTTTATATGGCACCAGAAATTTTCACTCGACAAAAATATGATAGCCGTGTGGATCTTTGGTAATTATTGTTATTATTATCATTATCATCCATTATTCTTTCATTGTTATTGTTAACGTCAGTACTGTTATTTTCTTTGAAGTGTTGTCTTCAGTGTTGTAACATTTTTCTTTAGTTATTATAAAGACTGTTTTTTCATAAAAGATGAGTCAATATTTTTGCAGTTATTAATATTGTTGTTATTATAATTATAATTTTAGGTCATCAGGAATCATTTTATACGAGTGTCTGTATGGCAAACCACCGTTTACAGCGGAATCTTATGAAAGACTTATCGAACAAATTTTATCACATGAGTCCATAAAATTCCCGTCAAATGTGCAACTGTCGTTCGATTGTTTGGATCTCTTACAAGGTTTATAATAATAATAGTAAAGAAAATAGTAGTGATAATGACTGATAAATAATTACAGGATTACTGGTACGTAATCCTCATCACAGAATTGAATTCAAGAGTTTTTTTGCTCATCCATTCGTTGATTTAACAAAATTGCCATCGTCAAATCAGTTGACGATGGCTGATGAAGATGTTCTTAGAGCGAAGCAATTGGAGGCCAACGGTGTATGTTTTATTTATATCAGTTATTATTAATTGTGGGTATTGCTATTATTATTATTATTATTATCAGTGTTATAATTATTATGGTAATTGTCCCAATCCAGTGATAATAATGATAGATTCGGAACGAATTTAGAAAAAGTCTATTTCAGAATATAATTGATGCAGTGAAACGTTTGACAAATGCAATCCAGCTGTATATGGGTTGTTTGGAGTTATTCGACAGCGATGAAGAGAAGTGTAAATTTAGGGAAAAAATAAAAAATTTATTGGAATATGCGGAACGTTTGAAAGATAGCTTAAAACCAGTGCAGCGAGCAGAATTTCAACCGAATAATTCAATTGTTATAGTCACAAATGATTGGCCAGATTATCCACAAGTTGGTTGTTGAGATTCGATGTTTTTCGTCGTTTGTGTATGTGTAAATGGAAGGATTGTTATTGTTGTTGTGAGCTGAAGAAGTGAATGGTATTAGTGATGACAATTATAAGAATTAAGGTGGATGCAGCAATGCTATTGGCAAAAACAGCAAAAGAGTTGGAAGTTGCCGAAAAATGGAGTCAAGCGTATGATAAATATATGTTAGCAATTGAAGGTTCGATGAAGGTTTTGAAACTGGTTAAGGAAGTGAGAAATGATAATAATATGAACAGCAATAACGAACGTATTACATTATTGCGGCGTAAAATATCACAATGGTTATCGTCAGCTGAACGAATTAACGTGATTTTTTACCTTTTATTCATTCCACTTTTTAGTTTATCTCATTTTTTATGCAACAGAAAGTATATTCTCTAATTCGGTTCACTAGCAAAACTAAACACTAATTATCGTCTTTGAATTGTCGTTGGTTATTCGTTAGGCTTATTTGGAAGTGTTAAACAATGATGTATGTGTACCGAAGGCAAACGGAGACGAAGAAGAGGCAGAAAAGCAATTCTTGAAGCTTGCAACTGCAGGTAAACAATGCTGCTTGATGTAACTGACGATCAGTGATAGCGTTTCATTCTGATTGCTTAAATGAGACCATGCTGTTAAATTTTCATTTCGTTGCTTAGCTGGCCGCAATGTGCTTCCTTTGAGTCTTTGACATTCATTGTAAGGTCGATGTGATGTGATATGACGATATTGATGATGGTGGTATGAAATTTTGAATGAAGTGATTTATTTGTTAATTTTGTCATGTTATAAGAGATAACTTGACAATAATTTTGGTCTGTAATATGTCTTCGATATTACACCTAGTCTTCTTGTTTACGCCAATTCGATTTTTTTGATATTTCCACTCAACGGATTCTGCATTTTGGAAAAATTTTTATCGATCTGTATATATTTATGTTTTTATGTTTATAATTCAATTATCATTATTATTACAAATAATCAGCATATGTTGATTTCATTAAAAATGAATGAATAAATATTCCATTAATTGATCACATGTCACGCTGTGAATGAATGAATAAATTTATCAGTTGGTTAATGATACTAATAGTTAGTAATATCTATGTGTGGTGTTTATCTGTCATTGATTATTTAACAATCTTATTCATCGCATTTATGGTTACTTTTATGTTGTTGCTACTTATCATCGGGAATGGGGGAGTGAAAGTGAGAGCTGTGTATAGAGATGAAATGAACAGGATATAGTTTCACAAAATTTGTTAATATTTTTATTCATTCACTGATCTAGTATATATATGGCATTCACAACAATCTTTCGAAATCATCAAAGTAAGCTCGGTTCATACATTAATCATCGTTCATCAGTCTTTCACTCTAATAATGTGCAACCAAATCGACAACATATTTGGTGAAAAATTCAGGAATGATTTTACTGGTTGAGTACCTCTGAGGTATTGCAGAGACCGGGTGGTTGTGTTGAGTTTCCCGTTCGCAGGGGAAACTTTTGCCCGAGACCGAGTGGTGTATCAGTGTCATTGATTTTAGCGAGCCTAAACCTGGCTATCATTTGGCTTACGTCTAGTTGTCTGTTCATGTTAAAATGTTTTTAATTACCTTATCATTCTATGCCACTCGTAAACGATAGGTGATTGTGCATAAGTAGAGTAACGCTGGCGATGAAGATAGTAAATTAATGTAAGTAGTAATATTGTAGTTACACCTATGCAGGTATACACAAACCATAAATGTTTTCCTTCTCGTTTCATCATCAATTTCAACGTCTTTTTTCGGAAATTGTTTCTCGTTCTACAATTTTTGCGTCATCAGACTGAACATACTGCTGCCCACTTTTTTGATCACTTTCCTCAGCTGATTTGCAGTGATGTTCTTTAGCCGCCTTCTTGTTAGTATTGATCAAACGCATTGCAAGCGAGCATAATATCCATCCCACTGATAGACCGTCTTTCATGCACTACTTTTAGTCGCATGTGTACCTATTTATTTCATGCCATCGATTCCGGTTTCTATTCTTGTCTTCCTCTTCAACTTCCCTGTTGGCGTTTCTTCCCCACACTTCTCACCTCACAGACGTAGGCACGCGCATGACGATTTCTTCGTTGTTTCGTGTGTGCGAGCGTCAAGAATGTTGGATGCGTCATGTGTGTTGTGTTGCATGGAAGACTTGTAATGGTATTCAAAAGTTCGCGATGTAATTATTTATCTGTCAATGATTATATCACTTATCAATCATTTTTTATCAGTTTTTTCCTACACATTTTCGCTCGTTCACTTGTGTATGTTTCTGTCAAAGATTTTTTCATTAAAATTCATTGCTGTTCGATGTGCTTTACTTGGTTCCATTCGAATGCGTGCACACCTTTTGCGTTTTTCTATCATAAATCAATGGCATTGATATATTGTGTTTCTTACAAGTAATAATAATGTTAATAATTGTGATAGTGATAATGATTCGATATTTCACTCTCTTGTCAGTTATTATTAATTTCAAATTCTTCAAAATACCAGTCAGTATAATACGGCAAATTATTATGCTTTTATTTCACGTCCATGATTTTTTTCATCATCAGCAACCGGCAATGGACAGTAGCGTGCTATCGCTACATAGCAAAATAGCGAAGAAACTATTTCGCTGGTAGCGAAATAAGCTTTTCGCAACGCATCGATACTGTTTCGCTACGTTATGATAGCGCTTTCCTGCTCATCTTTGTCAGTAATCCATTCGACTTAATGTTGGTTGAATGCGTTTGAAAGATTCCATCAGTGGCGCTCTTAAAGTTGCACGAAAAGTCTAAATACGATCCAGTTGAATGTCCAAAAGTTGTGCTTAATTTGAAAATTTGAGTGATTACTTAACCTCATCCAGCAAACGTTTGCATACACGCGCAAATCTTGTGTGTATCCGCAAAGATGATATCATCTATTGAAATGGTCTTAAAATTGGACTAAATTCCTGACTTTGTATATCTAATATTCATACTGCTGTCTCTAAAGTTAATGATATTAAACAAAAACTGGAGATAAAATGAAATGAAGAAATAAAGACGATTATGGATCATTGAGCTGAACAATTGAGGGCCATCTGATAAATTTAAATGTCATTTCTTATGTTAGTATTGTATTGCTGCAAGTATTTATCAGCCAACAGAATGTGCTATTGTACGCACAATGTCATTCGGATGCTTATCTTTGTAAATTCGTGTATTGCTGTCTTCATTATGCACTGTGACATTTTCGCTGCGGCAATATCTCAATCTGAAATGTGTAATTATCTTTTGCTTCTCATCACAATACTTCATCCAGAGGGGCGGTCAGATGATCGTAATTCTGTTTTTGTCGTGATATACTATGATATAAATCGAATTATAGCTGTCTAAAAGTTCGAAGTGGATATCGTTCATGGGTATTGCTATTGCTATTAAGCGTAATTGATTATTATTCTGTACTAATAGATGTAATCAAAGAATTCGTCATTTTCTTATGGTCATGGTGCTATTCATGCGGCCATATGGAAAGTGGTTGATTGATTTAGATGTGTTGTTAGTTGATTTTGCGCAGAACAGAAAATTTTGCTACAGAAGACAATCGGCTGCCTGGTTTTGTCAAGCTAGAGGGGCAAAAATGCTTGCATTTTTTGTGGCATTATTAATCTCAAATGGTTTTTTTGCGGTTGTGAACAGCTGTCTGCAACAGTTTGCTTCGGACCACCCAAGAGTAATGCTGCCGTGATTTACTGAATTATTTATCCATCTTATTGTGCTGCACGTTCGAAAGAGGTATAATGAAATATACACGAGTAGGTTCACCATAATTCATTGAACATAAGTTGTGAAGATTGGATTCTTCGCGAATCTCGAAGATACACGTGGTAGACATACGTTATCATGTGTACGTGATTCTTGCATATGCTTTTTATATATGCTAGGAGTTTATCGGCAGTCACTGACATTTATTTGTGACGCACTCATTTTGTATATCTACAGTTAAGATCTCTTTCATTTATTTTTTTTCAGTTTGGAATCATTATTGTCATTATTACATCATTTCGTGATAATCAAATTAATTAATTGATGAGTTGACTTATTAATTTTCATCATACTTTGTCATGCTGAGCCGCGTCCTGTTTTAAAAAAAGATAATTGATGCACGGTCTCGCACTGAACATTTTTGTGTCCGAGGATGTTAATGCTTATTGATGTCAATGTTAAGTACCGTTGATGTTTCAGAGTGATTTTATTAAATTTAGCCTTGATAGGAATGGATGTTAATAATATGGTTGTAGCATTTCTGCTACTCATTTTTGTCACAGCTGGCTGAGTTCTTGATTGGTTGCGTTTGATGAGTGGCTGTTGATTGATCGAGTAACGGGGAAGTTGAATTCGGTGAATTCAGTCAATTTTTTGATGACTAATCGGATCGAAAATGAAACAGCGAGAAGATGGAAGAGGATTTGCTTGCTGGAGTGCATTGCAAACAGTCGTATTTACAGATTGATTGATTGATAGATAGCTGCTGAATGAATCAGTGAATTTTGCAATCATGTCAACTGTTCATCATTAATTGTAAGTGAGTGAGTGTAGCTCATGCGTTTTCCTTCAGTACTCCTAAAGAGGTAATGCGAAGATCGATCTGTTAACGGAGTGAAATGACGTGTGATGAATTGCTGATAATGATATTGATAACGGTAATGATGATCTAAGATAAATGAGCTTAAAAAAGGAATCAATAAGTTTACCAAGGCGTTTCTTTCTGTGCGGTTATAATCAGCAGTCAAATGGATATAGAATAAATTTGAAATGTGTTTATTTATCGTTATTGTCAATCAGTCATTAATCAGTTAACTAATTTTGCAATTAATTAGTTTAAGTTGGACGGTGAACAGTAGTGTGTAGTGGTGATTGGCAGAAGTGGGAAGTGATCTGATGTAATGGTGGTGGTGTGGTAGCAGTTGTGGGGTCAGCAGCAGGTATTCGTCGAGTTAAAAAAGCAAGTACAAGTAGAACAATGAATGCGAACGAGCATAGATGAAGCAACCAGCCAGCTGGCATTTTAATCTATATGAGTATGTACCACATATATTTATATATACAGGCAACAGTAGAAGACTATAGTATAGCAACATCATAACGTGATTCATTCATGTATCAATTGTGCATCTATACTGCTCGCAGAGGACACAAAATATCATAAAACATACGCATATCTTCCACATACATAGCATCAGCAGCAGTTCATTATAGTATGTAGTCGACTGGATCGTGTGCTTAAAGCTTTCTTTACTTAACGAACGAATACACTAACAATGAACGGAATTTGGACGTTGTTGTAACGTTGTTTTACACTGAATAGACATCTTAACGTATGTATTTGAAGTGGTTAATCGGATGCAAGTTAACGTTGTGTGTTGTTCGTTCGTTTATATTTATTTATCCCTTCACTCATACTCGTCATTTTATCGTTTTACGTTTTGTTTGTTTGTTTGTTGTCCGTTTCATTTCTTTGATTCGACTTTCGATTGAGTTGTTTCATTTCTTGCTTTACCTATACGTCTCCTTTAGTTATCCCACTGGCAACATTCTTCTTTTCTCCTGTTCCGTTCGATGTTATTTTTTGTTCATTAAAAATGTTCATCCTTTTTGATGATGATGATGATTTCTATTCGTGGACATTTATGTCCTCATCTCATCAAAGAAATAAATTTCATTCACCTCTGATATTCAGCCTCCCTAATTTCCTCCTCTCGTTTCCATCAATTCAGGTTCCATCGAAAAATTGTTCTTCATCTCTGAAAATTTCACCTCGCTCACCGGGAAAGATGCTTGTGTTGTTTACTATTTTCTCATTTACTCCCATCCATTGGCCTCATTCCCTGGACGCATCATCTCTTTTCTACCAATTCAGCGTATAGTTCCATCACAGTAAATACATCTTTTCTATCCAATTTCATTTTGTTGTTTTGTTTGTATTTTGAATTTGACCAGCACTTTTTATTCATCACAACAGTATCGATCACTCTCATCTCGTCATTTATTGTATCATATTTTATGGTATGTTTATTTGTTTAACTATCCATCTATCGCTAACGTTGTACTGATCGTGAGTGAGTTTGTTCATGTGAATTGGTGATGACAAGCCACCGACGGTCGGTCGTAAAAATCCGACAATTTCGGTTGGAATTCCGACATGGGGATACCGACTGAACAATTTCGACAACCGGTCGGATATCCGACTCTCGGAATGTTGAAATGTGAATTCTGTATGATCACGACCGACTGAAATTTCGCTCAGATGCGATCACTAATGTAAACCCTGAATTGCTGTAGCTACAACGAGAGCTAGTGCAAGTAACCACCAGACTAGAAAGTTACAGTCGATGAGTGAACCATATAGTTAGCTATCATCATCCAGACATCCATCTAACGGATTTTCTGGATGGATCCATCCATAGATCGCTTGGTTCATAAATTGTTGTTCTGGTTGCCCGCTGAGCTCTCACTGCTCTCATGATACAGCAGTAGTTATCTGTCTTCATTCACCTGTCCATGCATCTATAAATGTGTGTATTTATGATTAAAATCCATTTGACTCATTTCCTGACATTGCTTTTGTTTTCGTCTCATTTAATGCTTTTCTTCCTCTTGTATCGCCTCCTCTCTTCTCATTTCGTCTTACGTCAGTGCTTTGATTCAATTTGTTTTTGAGTTTTCATTCTGTTCGAAATGTGCAGCTATGGATGCTCTTGTAGTAACTATAGATGTACGAATCCGAATATGAATTTCATATATTTGGGTACTCGATAACTTTGAAAACTACAGTGATGAAAGTGTTAATGATATGAAAATAATAATGTTATTGAAAACATCAATAATAATTACACTAAGAAAGCGTACAATGAGAATTATGGAACTGTAGTATAGTAGTAGCAGTGGTAAAATTTGAAGTATGGAGATGTGTAAATGAATTCGATTTGGTTCTGAATGTTGAAGGTTTGGATAGATGAATGGGATGGGATGGTATGAAAGATTCATTGTAGTCGCACTTAATTGAGATATTATAGAAATGAATTTCAAGAAGGAACAGACGAGGAGGAAGGGTATGAAGGAAAGAAAGAGATTGGATGCTGCTGTACCAGCGGCAGCTATCTGGTTGCTCCGTTGTTTAGACTGAGTGATTGATTGTCCGTTTAGAACGGATGGATGGATGGAAGATCGAATGATTAGTTAGACGTGATGACGAAGAGATGAATAAACGCTGAAAGAAAATGAAAAGTGATTTGTCTGATTATTCATTTACTCGTTAGTTTCCGATTGATCCACTCATCTCCAACGTATAATAATAATAATAATAATGCTTTCGACTTGTAGCAAATTGAGATGGGTGTCGCTGTAGCAGATACTTGATTTGGCTTGTGCGTAATTATCTGTTCATGTTATCTTACGTATGATTGCGTACAGATCAATTCACTCTGATTGCAGCGTGTCACGCTCATCAGATCACTTTCGCATTATGTGTGCTGAAGAACTGATTACGATTTTAATACAACCATTCGGCGGACGCTGAACGGTCTCCGCGAAGTTGAGGGATAGGACTCCAACTGGTAATTGGTACGTCGCGGGTTCGATTCCCGTTCGTGGAGGAAAGTTTTGCGCGGAACCGAGTGGTGTACCATTGTCAATAATACCTTCGTTAATTCATTCAGTCAATTACGCACGTATATGTAATGCGTATGATTTGAGTATTTTTGTGTTCAAATTTTGTAGATGATGTGAGGAAACTTTTTAAATTGTGTATGACGTGTATGTATGTATATTCGTTGTGCTGTCTGCTAACAGCTTGCAAAGTGGAGTGCTTTTCACAATTAGCTATTCTTACTAAGTAATGAATAAGCCGACTGCGAAAACTTAGCGCCAGCCTTACTACTTAAATTTTAGTGCCAGCACAGAATTAATATTTCCAATAATTATAGTGAGGTAAGATAACTACTATTGCAGATGTTGCTGTTTCATCTTTCCGTGCATTTAATTGCAAACAAATAAGGAGTTGAGTTGGTTGAATTGATTGTTTTTTCCTTTGTTCGTTAATCTGTGTATTTGTTTATTTGTTTATTCGCTTTGGTGATTATACATTTATTTGTTGGTTTATTATTCATTATTTATATTCGCATTCATAGAGGGCGAATCGATCGTTTTTTTGGTCAGGTGATATGATATGTGTTAATGTCAGTGGCGTTACTACTGCTGATAGTGCTACGATTTATTATCACTGAACTGATATTTCTTTCGAGTTTCATTTCGTTTTTGTTGTACCCGTTCGTTCATAGATTACTTTCTTATGTCGCATTGATAAACTCCTTCTTCGAACGAATTCAAGCATTGCGCTGATTTTTAAATGACTTATTCTTGGATCAAATCAATCAATCGATTGGCACCCACCCATCGTTTGAGTCACTTTCCCAAATTCCGTATATTTACATCCACGAACCCATGGTAAATGCTAAGAGGCGAGCGATTGTGTGAACGAAAGTAGCTGCTTATATTGTTATCATTATTACCCTTGCTTTAGTGATCTTATTCGGTGATATTGTGACAATATCTTATTGATTTTTTAGTATGTTGTTCACTCAGTTAACCCATCTGTCCATCAATCTCTCGATTTTGCAGCACTAATGAATTCCAGTTGAAAATTTCTCTCTAATTTCGTAATTATTCATCATTTGAACAAAAAAATTTTTTTCAGTGAATTGCAGAAATATTTTCTTAAAATTCACATCTCCAATGACTCATTGTCATGTTGTGATGAAAATTGTTTGGTGATAGGTTTATTCATTGGTTCGTTGGAACAGTCACACTGTTGTTAGCGACGCGCTGTGTCAGTGATGATATCAATGGGGAGCTTTTCTCACTTTATTCTCCTTTATCCCTCATCCTTTTATGACGAGCGAAAAAATCGTCAGTCATTGATCATTCTGTTCCTGAATTTCTGGATCTGTCCGTGCACTATTTATTCGATTGGTTCTTCAATGTTCGTTTTTCTTCGATTGTTTGGTCAGTGCATCCTTGCTCCCCCAGCTCCTGGTACTTTCTTATTTCTCATTTGCTGGTTTCGGCGATGATGATGCTTTTGAAAAAAAAGTTCCCCACCTCACGTTATTTCATCTTTATCATTATGATTGTTCCATTTTTTTAAAATCCTCATTTGCATTCTAGAAGAAAATTCGTAATGACTTTCAAAATTCAAATGTCAACGAATCCTTCCATTACAAGCATACATTTAGTTACAATCAGCTTTATATCAGCATTCCTCTTATTATTATTGTATCGCTGTTTTTTTTCATTATCATCCGTCATAAGGCCAGGTAGATAGATGTTGTGGATGCGCGTTTAAATCATGATCGATCGAACCGGAACGATTAGGCTGTTGCGTTTGTTTTTCGATGGGTAGGCGATGGCTGTGTGATGATCACGTTCTTTCTTGGAGGGTAAACAGGGTGCGGTAGAGGGTTTTTGATTGGTTCATCGATCGATTCATTTTGTGTGTTTGTTTCTTGTCGAACTGTCAATAAATGATGATATGCGTAATAATGATTTTATACGTGGATAGGTAACTGTGACTACATCTCGTAGAGTTTATTTGAAACTGTTGATTTTCTGTTGTTGAGGATATACTGCATTATTTGATTGGTGATGACGTTCTAGCACTTGAACGTCTTGCATTAATATTGCACGTTTATTCAGCTATTTATTCATTCATATATTTATAGTTCCTTCAATTTTGTAAAATAGTTTAGTTCTTTTTTTTGGAATTGTTGTAGTTTGTATTTTCATCCATTCGATCATTTCTGAGGAAGTTAGAAGATCTCAATAAGTGGTAAATGAATTGAAACTGTGAAAATTGTTTTTTAAAGATATGCATTCGTTGTTATTAATTAATGTAAGCACTCACTCAATATTGCTTACATTAATTAGTAACAATGAGTGATCTCACGAAATTGGGATCAACTGTAGAATATTAGTGTTGATCTCAGCAGTTTTACATTCATTTTCTCGCTTTTGGTATGTTTTGTGATGTTACGATTACATATCGCTCACATATATTTTTCATGATTACTTGAGATGTTACTCATAATAAGTGGTATGCAAGTTTTGACTGATAGCGCCTCACTCATGCCAATATCTGTTATTGGTTATCACTGTTACTGTGGATGGTCTTTTCTGATTTGCTTTACAAGGTATTTCTATCTTGTTATTCTATGCTAACAGTAAGCGCTAAAGATGAGTATTTTCGAAGTGTTGCTACCCTGATGACAGCTGTGTCGATTAATGAATGGATGAGTTGCGTCTTCCGCGATCAAAGGACGCGGTGCTACAGGTTTTGTTGCTATGCATACGAAATGAAATTGCACTGTTTTGTGAATTTGCTTCACGGACAATTGGACGGTTGGTGTGTTTGTTGTAATTGTTTGCTTAAGCAGTGTTCTTCGGGTTGGGTTCTTGATGTGAGATGAATTAATTGAGATTTCTTCACTGTTTAATTGTCCTCGTGTCATTCCATCTAGAAGTTCATTAGAGATTGTGTGTTGAAAAAATTTTAAGAAGCGCTACTAAAGGGAAGCTAGGTAACTGCAGCATGAATCGACAATATCGAAGGTATTGGTTTGTTTTGTGTTGTGCACATCTTTATGTATTAAAGTGTTTTCAGCTTTTTAGCGGGCAGTTAGGTAACTGCAGCTGATTAGGGTAGACTACTGCTATTGCTAAGTGTGAGATGTGGTAGTTACTTTGAGATGCTTTTAGGTGTTCGCTGTTACTGCTCTTTTCTTCTCGTTCAACTCAACTCTGTTCTGTTTTAATTCGTTTTCTTTACGATAAGAGGGCATCAGCCATCCAAATCCAAATCGCGGCGTTATGATGAAACATTTAATTTAACAAATGATTAATTCTAGCTGTTATCGTATAACTTATGACCAACTTGCTGCTGCTTTAGTTTAATGCTACTGCATTTCTCCTTCTCACTCTTGCCCTCTCTGTTTTCCCTCCCTGACCTGTCTACTGCTATCACTTTTATCTCATCAAGGAGCAGGTAGGCTCGCAAACAAGCAGTTTTCGTTCGTTTGTAATTGATCTCGAACTCTATCTGGAGCTTTATCTTTTCCATGTTGATTATAATCTTTACTTCCTACTACACCTCGTTCTTCTATTTCATTCACAAATGCTCAATAAGTGACTTCCTTCAGCATCACTTTATGAACCTCACGATACGAATAACCAATCAACCAACCGACCATCCCAGCCTATGTGGCTGACTTGTCGATGCAGATGTGATTGATGTATAATGTCGTGTCGTGTATCATCATTATTCTGAACCTAAGTTCCTTCTTTCCATCACCATTCTTTATTGGACCATTTCTCCGAACCTAGCCTAGCTGATGTAATTCAGTTGAATTCAGCGCAGCTCAGCTCACGTTAAGTCTCGCTTTATTTTAAACAAATTTATTGTTCGTCAACTAAAACTAATGTTTTCATGTATGCCGTTATTTGTGCTGTGTTGTGTTGACGATTAGGTAGACAAACGGAACATTGTTACTCTGTTGATTCGACCGTGAATTTTAAAGGAATTTAATTTCTCCTTCTTCGCTCGTTTATTTCGACTCAACTGATTGAAATTACCTGGATTACCCGGATTGATCAGGCTATCAAACGTTTGTAACGTTGCTGGCCACAATGCTCGCGTTTCCGTGCATATTGTTCTAGCCTCAATTTACACCACCTCACTGGCTAGGCGAGCAGGCCAACCAAACACAACCGAGTAATTAACTAGTTGCCATGAATATTTTGCATAATTAATCATAGCCAAATATCAATCCAATAAATAATCATAACTCTAGAAATATAAATATTCCGCCGATCGCTCACAGCGATTGACGAAACAACTACTCGTTGCCCAAGTAATAGTTAAAAAAATATGTTGTGATTGAAAGTACCACTCATAATTGATCCGTTTATTTGAATAACTACTTTCACTTACAATTAGTATTACAGAATATTTTCAATTACTAGCATCACCTCTATGACTGTAAGTTGAATCTGCTTAATCATTTTCGTTATTCCTTTGTTTCTTCAGCATTACAGTTAATGCTTTCTCCGTTCATTTATTCATTATGTGATCGATGCGTTAGCGTTATTGTTGTTGTACTATCATGAGGGTTATATTGATACTATCTGTCTAATTGCTACCTATGAATGATACGTAATACTTTTCTTAACACGAAGGAATACAACGATTGCAACTGCGTATAATCAATTGATACTATGCACATAACGTAACAGTTTTATGCTAAAACCTCATGATACCAGATACATTCAGCAATCAGCACTTAGTTCAAATCGCTTTCATTCATCCTTTGTTCACGACATAAACATATGCCAAAGACTAGTGTTATTATTGGGCTAATTGTATGTTTGAGTATTTGTTATTTTGAATTTGTCATTGTCTATCTTGCTGTTCATCTGCATACCTAGAAGTATGCATTTGTGAGGTGCACATCTATTGTATTACAGCAATAAGAATATGCAAAAGAGTGGCTCTATCATTTGATAATACCAGTAATAATACCAGTAGTAATGTGATATCAATTAATCAGCAAGTACTACTATCATGGAGCAGCAGCAACAGTGTTACAGCGCGCGTGATAGTCAACTATCACATGCAAATTCACATGATTATGTTTGTTTGTGTATGCATTTAATTGTTGCTTTCGTTCTTGTTCATTTTGCATTATTATTTCTTGAGGATATATTTATTCATTGATCGATTGATTATTTCTCATTTGATGTGGTTTCAATGAATCCGTTTGTACTGATTCATCGTCGTACGACGACGAGAAGGAAGAAAATTCCATTTTATTCAATAGTTCGAATCGTTATTAGTGGTAATAGTTCTCAGAAACAGACTGAGTGATTAATTCATAAATATGCTTATCGCAGAAGATGGAAAGGTTCACGGTTATGCTACTAAAGGTATTACTGAGGGTAATATTCACATCTGTTCATTCTTGTACTTTATGTTCGTACTTCATTTGAACTTAACCTATCACTACTATTGAATATTACCCTGTACTATTGAATATTGTTATGATCAATTTTACTAGTATTATTTTATCATCATTTCGACCATTAAACATCAAGTGAGTGTCGATGTACGAGTATTATTATATGAAACGTCGAAGTTGGTTAATTCATTTGTCTTTGCAATGGTGACGCGATTAAGCATTTGAAATCATTAGTATTGTCAAGGAAGATTTTAAGGTGTTCTTTTAAATAGCTGACGACACAACACCTCAGCGGCACAACGCAACATTCAGAAGCACACATCACAATCTCGTCATGTTCTTCGCATTCATTTAAAAGAACGAACAGTAACGTTGGTTGACTGCTGCTGTCTGTGGTATTGAAAGCAATTAAAATTGGAATCATAGAATTAAATTAAGTAAAATCAATAATACCAACAGAAAAATACCCTCGAAAAGTGAGTATCATTGATAGTGATAGCAATATCAGTATTATTGCTTTCATATAATATTTTGTAACAGTAATCATCGAACATTTCTTCACGAGTTTGCTCAATCAACAATTCGAATTTTCTTCAATTTCAACAGTCAACGAATACACCTCTTCATAATACAGCACTACGATTTATTGAAGTGCTTTCATTCATTGACACAGCTATAGTTATCCATCCATCTGTCTTAATAACGCGGTTAGTTATTTCCTTATCCCCCCCTCCACTTTTTAAGTTATCATCCCTTTATTATTTCTATATTACCACTGATTATCGTTGTTGTTGTTACTACTGCTTTTAGCATTGCCGTTATGACTATTATTGTAGTTATTATTATTATTATTATTATTATTATTATTATTATTATTATTATCATTATTATTATTATTGCTGTTGTTGTTATTATTATCATTATTATCATTATTAAAGTTGAAAATTTTCAGGCACATGCGTCATATATTTGGTGTTATGCCCATGCACACAATAATTACGATTTCAGCGAATGAATAAATTGGAGACTTCTTATTATAGTATAGTGAATTAAAGAAATTAAATTTGTTAGTTGATAATAATAAAAATAATAAAATACTGATAACAATTATCATTGCTGCCAGCCATTACTGTGATAATGGTCATCGTACACTGGGGTTATTCATATTATTCGATTTAATAATAATAATATCATTATTATTATTAGCGTTTCTAAAATTGCTGTTGTCATTGGAAATGACTTTCTTACTGTTATAATCTAACTTTATTATTCAGTTATTCGCCTGTCATCATTATTCCTAATAAGCGACATATTGTCATCGATCGGTCTGGAAAGAAAATTTATCATATATCGATTTTATGAGTTTCTTGTAACTGCATTGCACCGTCACTGAAATATTGGTGAAAAGCAATAGTAGAAGACGTTTTAAAAAAAGGAACTGGGAAAGATTTTTTCATTACGTTTATTCGTGGAATTAGGCAACTGTTGGTAAATTTCCATTATTTATTCTTTTCTATCATTCACTCATTCAATTACTGCAAAATCTTTATATTTTTTAAAGCGATCATTGGTACTACTGCTTTGTTGGCACTCGTGCATACTGTTACGTTAACAAGGAATATTTTAAAAAAATACATATCATAAACATATTCATATATATTCATCATATATCACTACTGCAACTATATTATATATAAATTGAAATATATTCAACTTCAATGAGAATCTTTATGCAGCCGATAAGGCATGGTCGCACAGGATACCAAAGTTGAATCAGTTAGAAGGGCTAGCATGTTCAGCCAACCCCATCCAAACGTACGTTGTATTTTCTTTTTTTAAACATATATCCGGTCTTGTCATTTAAGCATTATTGATTACTCTTATCATCTTATCGTAATGATAACTAATGTTGTTTCAAAGAGGTGATCAATATGCAATTGATGGAATGCAAGAAGGTGAAGTAATAAATAATTAATTCAGTACGCATCATCTTCATTGTGGCCTCCTGAAAATAGTTCACAGCTAGCTACGGCAACAGCATCAGCAATATCGTCATCGAGCAATTCTGCTCTTCCGTCTTATAATAATCATTCTGGTGTTAATTCATCGCATCTTCATTCTCATCATCATCATCATCATTTGACCAATTGTAATAATAATAATACTCAAAATAATATTAATAATAACAATACTAATCTTGATACGACAACAGTTATCAACAATAATAACAACGCATCATCATCGTCATATAATCTAAATTTTATTCCTACTCAGTCATCAGTTAGTACTCATACGACTGCAGCAGCAATAGCCTCTGGAGCGTATTCACCTAATAATGCGAGTGCAGCAGATGCGACACTGTTTAGTAGCAAGTTTGTTATTGTTGTCTTAATCAACTAACGAATCTATTTGTCACTGTTACCATTATTATATCATAAATAAATGGTGTGCGACGCAGTTATAATGAATAGTTGCAATGTACTTCATTTCAGTGCTGTTGCTGGTACTTCTGCTTTAATTGGTGTTGCTGGTGCAACTTGTAGTGGTGGATCTGCTGGTGGTGCTGGCTTGGCAGATCAAGTCACGATTCAAGCTCATCCGCATTCATCTTATCCGAGCAGCCTGTCTACTGCTGTTACTGTTGCAGGCACGTCATCAAACGGCCCGTCAGCGTGCTGCTCTTCTTCGGTTTCTTCGGCCACAACAAGCACAGCAGCAGCAGGGCCGTCTCAAGTTCCCTCTATTATTTCTGTACCCCCTCCACTTTGTTGTGCACCTTCTGCTGCGAACACGAGCAGCAGTAATTCTAATTTCAGTAGCCATCATCTAAACTCGACGGATATCGTTCCCCTTTCACACCAACATCATTTACCGTCCACATCTACGGCTCCTTCAACAGCTATATCATCAACACCTTGTGCTGCTGCTTCTAATAATAATATTAGTGGTAGTAATACGTCAGCTACTAATAATATTATTAGTTTCAATAATAATCCAAATAGCAGTACTAATAACAGCAATATTGTAAACTCTGATAATAGCGCTAATTCGGCTGCGACGAATAATACGGCAAGTGCTGTTACCAGTTCACTTATAAGTGCTGGCATCATTGTTAATAATAATAACAACGCGTCGAATAACATAGCGTCATCAAAGACATCAGCAATGAATAGTAATTTGTCGTCAAATCAGCAACAACAGGTTGGAGGACGTACTTATCGTGATCCAGCATATACGCCACTGAGGAAGTTGAGTGTGGATCTAATCAAAACATATAAGGGTATTAATGAGGTTAGTTGTTTGTTTGTTGATTGATTATTCATGTAGAAGATGATTGCTGTTTAAAGTTAATGATCGTAGCCATAAATAATTTTTCTCAGAGTTATTATGCACGAAAAGCAAAAAGGAGACATGACCATGGTCAATGCATACCATCTTCAACACAGCATCAGCAACAACAGCAACACACAATCAACCAGGAGCAACAACTCCATATGGCACCTCCGATCAAACAGGCTGCACCGTTGAGTCAACAGGTCGCCATACTTTTTTCTAGTTTTTTTTTGATTTCTGCGCTGGAGATTTAAATATGTTCTGAAATTGAAACCTTAGATGGGAATGCATCAACATCAACCGTCGGTGACGAATACGTCATCGCAGCAACAACAAGTTACAGCACTTCGAAGTGCTGCTGCTGTACCCTTCTTACAGCAGCAACCCTCATCCCAGTCAACAATCGCATCTATCACGGCCTCCTCACAACAACAAGTGGCCGCACCTCAGGTATCTGTTGCAATTCCATCACATCATGGCCGGTTGGCTTCGATTAACTGCTAGTTAAGTATAACAAAAATAGCAGGCAGACAGCAGCGCTCTAATGCAGTGAATAATTCAGATGAATGAACGGGAAGTGGCAAATCCACGGATGGGCATACACAACAATGGGTACGATGATGAAAATCATGACTACATCCTTCAGTCGGGTGAAATTTTCAATAGCAGGTTTGTTCGGTTTTAGATTCTTCCACCTGACTGATGGTACGCATGATGTGATAGTAGTACATTTTTGTGAATGAATGTCAACAAGCCTTGTTAGTGCTTTACTTTTGCCCTCATTAGTTTGCAGTGACCAGGTCATATCAGCTGTAAGGCAAGTAATCAAAACTTGACAAGAAGAGAAAATGTGAATTGAATTTGAGCTCGTTTCACAGGTATCATATCGAGTGCCATATTGGAAAGGGTTCATTTGGTCAAGTTGCGAAAGCTTATGATAATATCGAACAGCAAGATGTGGCAATAAAGATAATCAAAAATAAAAAGCCATTCCATGACCAAGCACAGATCGAAATAAAACTGCTGGAAATGATGAACAAACATGATTCTGAATGCAAATATTACGTTGGTTAGTCATTTTTAAAAATGTCAACGCCGATTTGAAGTGCATTCATTACCTATTCGTAAATAGTCTTTCCATACCACCTCACTCCACTTTAACTTCTCTGGCAGTCCTCATTTGTTGGCGTGTGTGTTTGGTTTTGATTACGTATTTCTTTAATATCGTCGTCAATTTCACTACTTTATGTTCCCATGTATCTTCCTTAAAACGAAATTAATTTTGGCAATTCCTTTTCATAACACATACAATCATGTTTATCAAACAGTCCATGTATATCATTCATTTGATCAGTTGTTTTTCTTCAATTTCTTTGTTTGTTTCAGTTAAGCTCAAAACTCATTTTATGTGGCGTAATCACTTGTGTCTTGTTTTTGAATTGCTCTCCTACAATTTATATGATCTTCTGCGGAATACAAATTTTCGTGGTGTTTCGCTGAATCTTACGAGGAAATTCGGTCATCAAGTACGTTAACTATTTCAAATTTTTTTCTAAGCATGTGCGCATTCTTTCAAATTTGCAAACGAAATTCTTGTTGTTCATTTTTAATACACAAAAACCGTCTTTAAGTTGTGTGCTATTTGATTCTGTTTTATTTCATTTCATTTGATTTGAAATTTTAAATTTCAGTTAGCCACAACGCTAATGTTTTTGTCATCGCCTGAATTGAATATAATTCATTGTGATTTAAAACCTGAGAACGTGTTGTTGTGTAATCCGAAACGGAGCGCAATAAAAATTATTGACTTCGGTTCGTCGTGTCAAATTGGTCATCGCATCTATCAATATATTCAGTCAAGGTTTTATCGATCACCAGAAATTCTTCTCGGGATCGCATACGATACCGCGATTGATATGTGGTCATTAGGTAAGTGTGTATAGCTGTGTTCGAATGAATAAATAATTATTAAATGGAAAAAAAAACAAGATGGCACTAAATTTCTTTCCCTGGTGTCAGCAGCAAGGTGTAGCTCAAAAAAATTATTATAATAGTGACATTTATTTCAAAATGTAAGAAATTTTAGGATGTATATTGGTGGAGATGCATACAGGTGAGGCACTATTCGCGGGTACGTGTGAGCATGATCAAATGATGCGAATTGTCGAGGTGTTGGGCATGCCACCGAAACAAATGCTTGATACTGCGCCGAAAACGAAGAAATTCTTCGATAAAACTGAAGGTGACTATTGAATGTTGCTTTGTTGGATTGTTGATTCTCGAATTGCTTGTTGCTAATTATTGAAGAACATTCATTCATTGCTTCAGATGGTAATTATGTTTGTCGTCGTTCACGTGACGGTAAACATTATCGCGCACCAGCGCAGCGACGTCTAGCCGATATAATTGGTGTAAATACAGGTGGACCAGGGGGTCGGCGATTAGGTGAAAATGGTCATACACCTGAAGAATATAATAAATTCAAGGTACGTTCTGGTAACTGTTAGCAACAATAGTTTTTTTTTTGTTTTGAAACAGCTAAACAATTCCTTAAGCTCTTTCATCGCGGTTTGAAACTGATTTTTGATCGCTTTTTTTTGTAAATTATTAAAGGTTATGTCACAGGTGTAATTCTTTTTTTCTTGTTATTTTGGAAAAATCAGACAATTGATTTGTTTCGGTAATGCAATAATCTATGTGATGAAACAGGATCTAATCGAAAAGATGCTGACTTATGATCCTCGCGAACGCATAAGCCCGTTTTACGCGGTACGACATCCATTTTTCAAACGGCCCGACGACAGCTCGACTGGTGGCGGAGCAGGAGGAGCCTCGAGCAGTGGTGCAGGAGCTGGAGGTGGCATCGGGTCATCATCTAGTACAATTTTACATCATCAACGAACAGCAGCAGTAGCACCATTACAAAGTATATCATTAAGTGCACATCAACAACCACCACTTCTACTACAGCCTGCAAGTTTATCCCAACAACAGCAACTTCCACATTCATCAAGTCAACAAACTTTGGTTTGTGCACTCTTTGTTGAATCTGATGAAACAAGTTTGGGATGACAATTTGTCACATTGAAATTATTGTTTGAAGGTGGCGACCGCATCAGCACCGTATCATGCAACACAGATGATGCAGGCTGGAGGAGGAGCACCGCAACACCATCAGCCTCATGCTCAACAACAACCATACCTGGAAGATGCAACAACAAGCTTAACAAATCAAATGGACTGTTCCGATTCAACCGCATTACTCATGCAACAACCGAATCACTGTGCGATCATACCGCCCTCTCAGGTCAGTTAAGCCGTATCATAATCATGTTTCAATTGGAATTGAATAAAGTAAAATTTGATAAGAATGCATTTAATCAAAGTGAATCAAGATGCTGATAATAAAACGCTGGAAGACCACATGTTGATAACTGTTTTAAAAATGTTTGTAATGGGTGCTTCTTTGGGGTATCTTCGGATAGAATGTAGGCCTTATTTTGGTCTAACTCGAGCTTAATTACAATCTCTCACGTTTATTTTTCAAATTGATATAACCACCTAATGGTTATTCTTATGCCTCCTGTACATGTTCTGTCACCCTACAAAATCTCACTATCCTCCGAGCGCGGAGATAAGCTGAAGAAGAACCATTGCAAATTTGCATTGTTCTAGTCCAGCATTACGAATATTCGAAAGCGCATTCTTGTTGCAGTCTTCTTGGCTGAAGGTTATGATTCCCACAAAGTTGGGAAAATTTGTGATTTTTTGAATAATAAAATACCATAACCTTGCCTCCATTGCCTAGATCTATTTTATTTTGGATTCATTGGAATTATTGTTGCTTGGTCTTCATCCCAATACTCAAAATGGAAATATCGACACAGTTTGAAGTTTTTCATTTGGGGATGTTTTGGTGCTGGTCCCTGCAATTTGTGGCCTCATTTGAAACATTTTTAGGTCAATGTAGCTCCTCCTACTGTTTCGAATAACTTCCATCATCAACAAATGATGCATTGTACTGCTGCCGGTCCTACTCAGCATAATCCCTACTCGTGAGTTTTTCATTTTCTTTAATATTACGTTCTTATTTCATACAGAGATAATCTTTTGTTATGTATAAAATTACGTTATATTATATGTGCATTATGATTTGCCCGTTTAAATTTTGTCTTCATCTTTCAAGGCAAAAGAGTTTTGTCTGTTATTTTTACGCTGCATGTTCCGTGATTTGTAGCAAAAGCAGCCAACCTTTATACTGACTCATTTTTTCGGTACGGCGGGCTTGGGACCGATCGGCCGGTACTAAAGGCTTCTTTTGGAGGACTGGCTTGTAACTACCAACTACCACCACCACAGAACAGCAGTAGCAGTATTCATCATGGCTGTTGATTTGACTGCTTTTCGATTTGGTTCGGTTCGAAGAGGTGTGTGCTGTTGCATGTAACGAGTGTGTGCCATCGTTGTTCGTTGGTCCGGTTTAATCGCGGGTTGTTGTTGTTGCTGAATTTGTGAATAATTCCGACAACAACAACGTTTCATCCAGTAGCAAGCAGCAACAGTAGTAGTACTGTGCCTTCATCTGCGTCTTCAGTAGCAGCTCGACCACCATTCCGACAATAACCACAACGATCAATATACTCAGAGCGCAACTAGCTGAGCAGCACGATTTCTTAACGCAAGCAATAGCCAACAGCGTTTCATCATCGAAGCATTTCTAATCAACATTGTAATTTATTACTTACTATCCATTAGTTGTTTCATCGCTTTCGTAATATCCTTGAAAATGTTGGTGACAATAATGTCTTATTTCGTTTTTCAGATTCCTCCCCGCAGTCAACTATTGATTTATTATTAACCTCAAAAAATCGTTGTTATTGTTGTTGTGCTGCTGGCGCAGCTTCACTTCGTCACTATCTGCGCTCAGCTGTGAATTTACAACATACTCATAAGGTATTTGTTAAGCTGTTTGCTTGTTTGTATTTGTTTTAGTTGATGATAATGGTGAAAGGACATGTGGTTAAGCAGTAAATTTGTGACTGTCTTAGATTGAAAGGTGATGATGAGCATGTGATTTTCAATTACATTCATTCAGTAATTGATTGGTGGTAATAATAAAGTTGATTGTTGTTGCATTGTAGAGTAGTACTAATGCGGCCACATTGTTGCCACAAAGGAAATCTCAGCTTGCATAGTGCAATAGTTATTGCTGCTGTTGCTGTTGCTGCTAGTGGTGGAGGTGTAAATGTGGCTGCAACTACGATATCTTCAAATCCATCGTTTTTTCTGATTCAAACTCAAAATTTTATTCCCGTCGAATCGTCATCTTCGCAGCGAATTCGTATTCTGTTCGTCTTCATTCTGCACTCATCACCACTCTATCGTAGTAGTAACAATGTCAACAGCAACATGAACACTAACAATGATAATAACAATAATAATGACAGCTCATGTTCCTCATCATGTGCAAATGCGGTGATCTCTCGCCCCTAAAATATTACTGTTTCATCCTCTTAAAGTTCATCATCTTTATCTTCGTTATCGTATTTGTCAGCAAATGCTGCTGGAGCAACAGCGTTAACTTCAAGTTCCCGAATGGTTTCATAATCCACCAACAACAACGGCCACTACAGCCAATTTCGATTAGACTCGTTATCAAATTTATATTGTTACTGCCTTCCTATTATTATACTATCTGTGCATTCAATTCATCCACTATTCGTTTGCATTTTCCGTAGTTATCGTTCATAATAAAGTTATTATATCATGAAGAGTCAAGTTAATGCTTAAGTCGTTAATTCATCCATCTATGCACATCATTCATTCACGGAGGAGTGAGTTGTTAATTGTTCATTTCTCATTATTTATCTGTTCATTCGTATGGAAATAGCTCCACGCCCAATTTCATCGGAACCCCGAAAACCGAGTCAGTCAGTCAGTAATTGCCAGTTACATGTTACATGTGCGCCTTACATATAATGATGGTACTGTTCAATTTGTGTGTCTTATATGAATAAATTCATCTTTTATTTACTTGAATTATTTATTTACAAAACTTTCAGTCTTCACTAAAATTTCTCGTTTTTGTCATTTCCATTTATATGTGTAGTTCCTTTGTGTTCATGTTAGTTATCTGTCTGTCTCATCTGTTTACTATCAGCAACGGAAAGCCAGTCCAAGTTTCACTTTTGTGAAACGTCAGCTTCGCGCCGTGCAGAACCGTCGGTCACATTGTCGTTCTATCATCTGCTTCATCCGCCGCATCTGAAATTGTCTTGATTGTCGCTGTTTTTCCTGTACGGAATTCCTCTTTTTGATTTCATGGGATTGTTTTCGCTACACTTTGTGCACCGCAATGTTCGCTGCAGACAATTATTCGTGCAAAGTAATCATTTGTTCGTTTTGAATTTGACCAATTTTTACAGTTTTCCAGTGGACATTTGATGTCATATTACTATTGCTGTATAATCATCATCATCCCCGTTATTGCTGTTATAATTATTGTTTCTTTCCTTAATGCTATCGAATTCGTTGTTTGCGAGATAATGTTCCGAACATGTTGCATTTTTTGGTTATTGTTCGTAAACTGTTGTATCATCATTATCATCGTCATCATTATAAAAATTCTTTCATGTTCTCAGAATTTCCTCTGTTTACGCTTGTACACTCTTGAATGTATTTCATTTATATTCATAGTGAATTTAAAGTTCTTTTGATATTATCTCATCAATCTCTATTGATGTCCTTCTTTAGTGATATTTAAAAATTTTTGCTGAAAGCGCATGACTATGCAGAATAGAAAAAAGCAAGACATATGTTTCACCACCAAAAGTTTTCATTTATTTATTTATTCATTAGTTAATGATCGGTGCATATGAATAATCTTTTATGCTGATGATGTACAGAGTTTTATTGATTCGCTAGATGTATCTTTTATTGAATATTTTTTCTACTTTTTAATATTTCTCTCGCTTTCAACAGATCGGTTGTTTGTGATCTATACATATATATATACATATGTTAAACTTTCATAGTGACGGTTCTTTTAATCATTGTTATTTTTGTGGATAAGTATTATTGTAATTGTTATCATGGAAGTCATCTTTATCGAATTAAAAAATATCAGTCATCGTCATCGTTATCATCATCACCATTGTTATTATCAAGTGTATTTTTTTGCTTTCATTCATTAGTTCCTTCTATTATATAATGAACAATTAAAGAATTGATAACACACGCAATTTCAAAGTGTTCTTGGACTGCTTCTTAGGATTTCACCATTTGGTTGATTGGTTCGGAATTTTTATGGATCATGAAAAGGTAACAGTTTCGGATTCTAGGTAACGAGTGCTTCTTCGAGTTCCGTCATCTGTCTGTATCTTTCGAATTTTGAAGAACACCATTTTTATGTTCTTAAGCTTTATTACTACTGCTCTTCCATACATAAGCTGTACTTATCTATTCACTTGTTGCTCTCTGCTCAGGCAACAACATGAAATGGATGGATAGTTATTCATCTATCTTTGATGAGAGGAGCTTAATTTACTGAATTAATTCTGTTTTTTGTTGTATATTTTGATTATGATATTGAGATATTATGTTAATGTGCTGTTTTTATTGAGAGTTAATGTTTAATAATCATTATTGTCGTTAATTTTTTAACGAAAAGTTAATGCCGTTGTTTGGTGTAGAAATGACTGAATTTTTTATTAGCACTTGTTCATGGAGTTATCTACTGCATAGACATTATTGTAATTGTTAGACATTTTATTATCACTATTGTTGTTGATGTTGTTGTTATTGTTGTTATTTTTAGCATCCTCGTTATCATTATATTCGTCTTCATTTTTCAGATGAGATAAAAGGGGTCGTTCTTATTATGAATATTGCTACAGGCATAAATAATGAGCTTATCAGGTTATTGTATGTTCCTCTTTGCTGTTCCTTGAAGATCCTACGAACCAATTAATGCTGAGCAATACCTCGTTGCTCCGGGGTGAATGATCCTCGAATGTTACGTTTGAAATTGTGTGAGTGATTGAACATTCGCACGTATTTGTATGTAGTGTGCATTGTGTTTCATTTCTTCTTTATGCTCATTGAAAATTGTTCAGCTCATTTTTTGTTAGTTTGCTCTATGTACTCAGAGTTTTGATTAATTTAATTTGATTCGTTCATCCATTTTTGAGTTATTTTCTTGAAATTGAATTTGTTTTCATTTCAGTCGACGTGATGATAACGATGATGATAAAATTATTATTATTATCCCTATTACCATTTATTAAGTTTTGTGTTTTATAATACCAACATCACATCACCTTAACCTGATCAAGTGCCTAAATTTAGCACAAAGAACAGGAGATGCGAACAATTATGTACAGAGTCCTGGATCTTGAAAGGAGGACCCACGTTAGGTTCACTGTTTCTTTTATATGCATACGATTTTGAAAAATAATATAAATGGTTCATTTGATTTATGTTTACGTATAAGGTTGGAATGAACAGTAAAATCGTAATAGCTGATGATAATCAGAATAAGAATGTAACTGAATAACAATTATTCATTCATGTATAAGAATCCATCCCCATAAATTCATTCAATATTCTCGTAATTCTCATAGGTTATGAGAAGGATTACGAGAATATCGAATGGAACCGAGTGTGATCAATCGCAGTTTAGTATTATATGAGTATAACAGTTGCGAGGAACGAACAAAAAGACCGTGCAGCTAGAGTTTGCAAACTCCCCCGCCTTCCTCAGCTCAAGGCGGGGATTTAATCCCGAGACCGTTTCTCAATCCCGTGGCTGTCCGGAGATTGGGAATCAACTTTTGGAATACAGAAGTATGATACGTTTAACAAGTTGTTTTTGAAAAAAAAAATGGCTGCTTAGATATAAGCAGAAATATTTTCGAAAATTTTTCATAATGTTTAAAATTTCAAAATCTTATAACTTGGCCTAGGCTAGATATCGAGAAGTGTCCTTTTAAATGATTATATACTAGATCCTCCCTTAAATTCTAGCAGCTAAAAACATGGGATCAGGTTCGAAGCTGATTCCGAAAAAATCCACAGGTAGCTCTAGTGGCTACCTGAGGTGAAAATTTCGAAATTTTTTTTGAGCTTACACTACCGGGACGAAGATCTTCCCTACTGCTATTCAAAGTTGTATTATTAGACCCCCACCTCGAACGGCTGTTTAGATATAAGCTAAAATATTTTCGAAAAATTTTCAAAATTTTAAACCCTTATAATATGGCCTAGGCTAGATATCGAGAAGTGTCTTTTTGACTGCTTATACTATTACGTGCTCCCTTCACTACTAGCCGCTAAAAACGCGGGTTCACGTTCGAAGCTGATTCCGAAAAAATCCACAGATGGCTACCTGTAGTGAAAGTTTTGAAAATTTTCGAAAAAAAAAATTGGAAGGGACTGTTCGATCGGTGACCTCAGCAAACCGAACTTCGATTACCTTCGATTAGAAACGAACGATACTCAAAATTTGCCTGTCGCTAACCATCCATATTTAGTTCGGTTAGGGTACACCGTAAGAAATTTTGTAGTTCCCAACACTAGTTATGAGTTTCTAGGTTGAAAATTAGTATTTTCCCATCTATAAATGAGATAGAGATAGTAAAGCAAAAAACTGCACGCTATAGTCGAGAATCTGATCAAACCATGTGCTGTTAAAATGCAGAAATTGTTTTGGGTGATGTAGTGGAGGAAAGCTCGCAGCGACCCCATTATCTGATTCAATCGTTCAGTTAGGAGTGAACGGGATGGCTGTGGATATCAAAGAGCGAGTTGTGCAACAGATCAAGTCAGCAGCATTTGGCCTGTTGTCGACTCATCTCAATGAATCAGCGGAGGTGTCGTCATGCTCACAGTTGCTAGTATTCACAAAATATTTTTTAGATACAGTTAAAGAAGAGTTTCGGTTTTGCTGAAGATTGGAGACAGTCATCGAAGCTACATATATCCTAGAAAAAGTTTCGTAATTATATGAATCAGAGGGCCTCCACTGAGATAATGTTTGTGGCTGCTGCACGGATGGAGCATCCGCTATGCTAAAGATGAAATCGGGATTTCGAGCTGCTGTGAAACAGCGTTCTCTAAATGTGAGAGGAGTGCACTGCATGATCCATCGTCAAGCGTTATCCTCAAAAACACTTCCTCATACACTCGAAAAGTTTTGAATCGAATAATTTAAACGGTACATTATATTAAAGGTTCAACCCTCAATTCACACTGTTTTGAAATGTTCCTTAATGATATGTATATAAATCAAGAACGGCTCCTTTTTTTACACAAAAGAACGAATTAGAGTACTTTTTGACACTCAGAATAAGCCAAAATTTCACAGATTCTTGAAAGATGATGAATCATTGATGCGTCTTGCATATTTGGTAGACATAACCCAGGTTTCTAATGCAAGGGAAGAACGGGGATATGTTGAGGGTTATTGATTGTTTGAAGGCTTTCATGAACAACTTGGAGAACTGGATAAGGAAGGCGTAGATGAACAATTCTGCAATATTCGAAAAACTTCAGTAGCTTTGGATGCTGGAAGCAACGATCGGTTTTACTAGAAAACAAAAAACAAATTTTGGGCCATCTTACAACACTGGAGAATGAATTCATGAAATACTTCCCTGAAATGAGTAATGATGATTTGAGTCTAGTGAGGAATCCATTCGAAACGCCGATGGAGAGTCTCTGATGATAAACACGACGAATTTTTGGAATTAATTTGAACGCGTGGGATGTTTTCGACGAGAAGCCTTTGTCAGAGTTCCGACTTTTAATGATTAAATCATATCCGAATGTGTCCAAGAAAGTTAAACGGGTTCTACTATCGTTTGTGTCATCCTATTTATGAGAATCCGAATTTTCGACTTTGTTACCTCTGAAAGCGAAGCATCGAACTAGACTGGTGGTTGAAATTGTAAACATTGCACTTTTCGAATTCCCAAAATATACAATGAAAGGATCAGATCAAAAGATAAATGCGTGAGAAAGGCAACATCTTTGTTACATTCTCTTAGTTGCATGAAAAGATACATACCCAGCTAAAATGCATGCCTACAGTCAAAACAAAGGCATTATCTGAAAGCTAAAAGCATCAGCAGATGACCTTATCCACGAATACCATCTTGCAGGAACATGGGAAAGCACGAACAAAGGATCGGCTTAAAAAGGGAAGAGAGGAAAACCCAGCAACCAGGTTCATATCTACTCGTGCAGACCGTTGGAGAGGTCGTAACTATCGTTGAAAGTTATATTGTTGAAAATTGTACGAATTGTATTGGAGTTGTGAAACAGGCCACTGATTGGCGTCTTCCTGGGATAATTAAATTGTTAATTGTTATTCCCGAATTCAACTGAAAGTATTCCCAACTGTGCTATTAATAGTGTAACCATTGATTGATACTTCCTGGGATTCTCGCACTATTATTGGAATTATTGTCAGTCGCCTGGTTACTATAAGAGCCGCTGATCGGCCACTTACTTGGTTTTGTAATTGTAATTAATAATTCGATAATATTCAATAAATTGTGTTCTTATACTACTTTCGATCCACCACATACTAACCAAAGTTCAACTAAATCGACTTGCGCTGCGGTTCTTCAAACGTGCCTTCTCATACCTCAAAATCGGTCAGTCAAGTATGTTTTGCTTCATGCCCCCATTGAGCGCGAACTTAAATTTATTTCCATAACCGAATTTGTCGCATGTCCAGTTTCACGTTATCAGATTAATAAATCGTAACTTTTGGTCGTTAAGGTGACCGAATGGTTAGTTTTTGGAATTACTTCGTATTAACTTTTTGTTAGTACTTTAAGAATTATATGTTTCAAATTCTGAGTTCTTACCTCATGTCGCGACGAATTTCGCGAAAGGAAGGGAAGAGATGATTCATGCATAACGTCATAACCTAACACGTTCTCAATGAATCTAACGTTAAATAAACAATAAATAACAATAAATAAGGTTAAATAACATTGAATGACAATAAATAACATTAAATAAACAATAAATAACATTAAATAAACAATAAATAACATGAAAAAAACAATAAATAGCAATAAACAGCAGTAAATAACAATAAATAACATTAAATAACATTAAGTAAACATTAAATAACAATAAATAACATTAAATAACATTAAATAACAATAAATAACAATAGATAACATTAAATAACATTAAATAAACAATAAATAACATTAAATAACATTAAATAACAATAAATAACATCAAAAAACAATAAATAACAATAAATAGCACTAAATAACAATAAATAACAACAATTAACAATAAATAACATTGAATAACAATAAATAACATTAAGTAAACATTAAATAACAATAAATAACATTAAATAATATTAAATAACAATAAATAACACTAGATAACATTAAATAACATTAAATAAACAATAAATAACAATAAATAACAATAAGTAACATTAAATAACAATAAATAACAATAAATAACACTAAATAACAATGAATAACAACAATTAACAATAAATAACATTAAATAACAATAAATAACATTGAATAACATTAAACAACAATAAATAAACAACAAATGACAATAAATAGCAATAAATAACAATAATTAACAATAAATAACATTAAATAACAATAAAAAACAATAAATAACAATAAATAGCAATAAATAACAATAAATAACATTAAATAACAATAAATAACTATAGATAACAATGAATAACAGTAAATAACATTAAATAACAATAAATAGCAATAAATAACATTAAATAACATTAAATAACAATAAAAAACAATAAATAACAATAAATAGCAATAAATAACAATAAATAACAGTAAATAACATTAAATAAACAATAAATAACATTAAATAACAATAATTAACAATAAACAACAATAAATAACATTAAATAACATTAAATAAATAACAATAAATAACATTAAATAACAATAAAAAACAATAAATAGCAACAAATAACAATAAATAACAGTAAATAACAATAAATAACATTAAATGAGCAATGAGTAACATTAAATAACAATAATTAACAATAAATAACAGTAAATAACATTAAATAAACAATGAGTAACAATAAATAGCAATAAATAACAATTAATAACATTCAATAACATTAAATAACATTAAATAACATTAAATAACAATAAAAAACAATAAATAACAATATATAACAATAAATAGCCTTAAATAAACAAAAAATAACAATAATTAACAATAAATAACAGTAAATAACATTAAATAAACAATAAATAACAATAAACAACAATAAATATTATTTATCGCTATTTATTGTTATTTATTGTTTTTTATTGTTATTTAATGTTATTTATTGTTATTTAATGTTATTTATTGCTATTTAATGTTATCTAATGTTATTTATTGTTGTTTATTGTTATTTATTGTTGTTTATTGTTATTTATTGTTTATTTAATGTTATTTACTGTCATTTATTGTTAATTATTGTTATTTTTTGTTTACTTAAGGCTATCTATTGTTATATATTGTTATTTATTGGCCGTCTAAAAACAAGTACAGGAAACAGAAGCTACGATGGGCAGGCCACGTAGCTCGAATGAATGACAACAGGTGGACCCGAGCAATTCTAGAATGGTACCCCCGAGAACAAAAACGACCGCTCGGAAGACCTCCAAAAAGGTGGCGAGACGAGATCGACAAGGCGATTGGTAAGACCTGGCAAAGGAAAGCAAGGTCGAGGACTGATTGGAAACGCATTGTGGCCAGCAACGTCAACAACGTTCGATAGCCTGGCCGATTCCAGTATTCCAGTATTACGTGATTGTGAGTTTATTTGTTGGTGTTTTTGATATTTTAGTTATTGTTTCAATCATGATAGTGATAATAATAATAATAATAATAATAATAATAATAATAATACTAAGTGACCTGTTTTTTAATGTTATTTATTGTTATTTAATGTTATTTATGCTTATTTAATGTTATTGAATGTTATTTAATGTTATTTAATGCTGTTTATTGTTATATAATGTTATTTATTGTTATTTAATATTATTTATTGCTATTTAATGTTATTCAATGTATTTAATGTTATTTATTGTTTATTTAATGTTATTTACTGTTATTTAATGTTATGTAATGTTATTTAGCGTTATTTATTCTTATTTAAGATTATTATTGTTATTTATTGTTATTTGTTGTTATTTATTGTTACTTAATGTTATTTAATGTTATTTAATATTATTTATTGCTATTTAATGTTATTTAACGTTACTTATTGTTATTTATTGCTTTTTATTGTTATTTATCGTTTATTTCATGTTATTTATTGCTATTTAAAGTTATATATTGTTATTTACAGTTATTTATTGTTATTTAATGTTACTTAATGTTGTTTATTGTTATTTATTGTTATTTGTTGTTATTTATTGTTTATTTAATGTTATTTACTGTTATTATTGTTATTTATTCCAATTTATTGTTTATTTCATGTTATTAAATGTTATTTAAAGTTATTCATTGTTATTTAGTGCTATTTATTGTTATTTATTGTTTATCTAATGTTATTTATTGTTATTTATTTTTATTCATTGTTATTTAATGGTACTTATTGTTATTTAATGTTTTTACTGCTATTTATTGTTATTTATTGTTTATTTAATTTTATTTATTGTTATTTAATGTTATTTATTGTTTACTTAATGTTATTTATTGTTATTTAATGTTATTTATTGTTATTTAATGTTGTTTAATGTTATTTAATCTTATTTAATGTTATTTTTTGTTATTTATTGTTTATTTAATGTTTTTTATTGTTATTTAATGTGATTTAATGTTATTTATTGTTATTTGTTGTTATTTATTGTTATTTAATGTTATTTATTGTTACTTAATGTTATTTATTGCTTATTTAATGTTATTTAATATTATTTATTGCTATTTAATGTTATTTATTGTTATTTATTGCTTTTTATTGTTATTTATTGCTATTTATTGTTTATTTCATGTTATTGTTATTTAATGTTATTTGGATGCTGCAGAGTTCATGGCATTGCTTCCTGAGAAATCTGATAACGTTGTTTTTTTCTTTGAACAATTCAGTCTACAAAAGTTCAGCTTGTCCCGTTCTACCAGCTTACATCTTTCTTGAATCTCCGGGCTGAGACAATTAAAGTCTTCCCAAGAAGAATCATGCGATTTCGCCAATTTAGGATGAGACGTGATCAAGTTTCCGCACCATCCGCCCATAATACCACCCTTCAATTACGCCACTTTTTTCTATTCCGTTAATTCTTCTTCTCGTTCACCCAACGACATCAAATTCACAGAGAAATTTGCATGTATTTGTTTGTTTCTTTCTTCTGTTCGTTAACAATGCACTAAATAAACAAATCTTTTTTAGGTTAAATCGTATCACTAAACAAATTAAAATGACAATTAAAAAGATGCACTAAAATGGGAACGAACAGATCAATAATACATACTAAAATAAATATTTATGAATGAAAACACTGAAGAAGACATTTCGTTTTCGTATCAACAACAACAGCGACACTGAAATGAGTCAGCCAATTGAAACAAGAAGAACCAAATCTTTGAAACTTTAGGAATATTTTCGCGATGAAATAAAAAAGAAGTAAAAAACACTAGAATGACAGAGTGAATCGTAGTCAACGAATATTTGCAGAGATATTGAATATATCAAAGAGTAAAAGCACGATTTTACAAGTACTAAAAGCACCAACAAACTGTTAAACGAATATACAGTAGTGCACAGTGCGCAGGCCATCTCAAATCAGCTAAATTCGAGAATATAGGAATTTTCGATCGCAAGTTTGGAAAGGCTTCCAGACATGCTATTAGTAGAGAACGCCGCTGTCCGGCTCTTCAGAGCTTCAAAATCCCAACAAAACATTGAAAATATTCAATTTCGTCTTTGGTAAATGAATTTCCTTTTTTCGAATGCCTTGAATTAACTCATTTGAACGAACGCAAAGGCAAAGTTAAAAATTATCTAACGCAAATTACAAATAAAATTGAACCCAACTCGTCTGAACGAGGAGATTTTATCGAACTTTCCGCATATAAATTTGAAATGGGAGGAAAGAGAAACAAACAAATGAACGAATGACCATAATATGAGCAATACAATTTAGAAAGCGAACAAAAAAAACCAGTAATATAAAGAAACGCGTTCGACGAAGAAGCAAAGCAAGCAACATCCAATTTCGAAGTTGCGCTAACTGCAATATTTCAGTAAAGCTTAAATTAGAAGGAAAATACTTTAACAAAATACAACACACACGTACATACACACTAATTCTTGAATATTCAGTATTAAGCGAAAATTGAAATTGAACAAGAATTGAGCAGAGTGATCGAATTTAGGAAATGGGTAGACGTTCGTATTTCACGCTTAGAAAATTGAGCATTGCACAGATATGTGAAGCGTTATCGTCCAATTTATTCGTTGAATAAAAAAAAGAAGAGAAAAGCGCTTAATCTAAGCATGCAAAAACCGTAATAAACGATTGAAGTTCAGTGGCCGAATTTTCGAAATGACAATCTCGATTCAATCGACACACGACAAAATTTACAAGTTGATTCTCTGCTCAACCGAACGAATCAGCGATAGTTGCAAAGCACGATGTGCTCATTGTGGCTAATAATGAACAGTCTTAATCGCCTATCGTTTCACAAACAAAAAAAGAAAATCACCGCAGAGCTACCACATATAGAGCGTAACAAGCAAACAAGCCATACAAAATAGATGTAGTTTTTCAACAAAGTCGATGAAATAAATCCTATTCATTCATTTATTTGCGTGTGTATATGCATCTCTATAAATTTAATTATATGTATATAAATGTATACTTTCATATATTCAAATATGTATAATATTTTATAGCATATGATAGAATTTAGCATATTAATAGAAATTTATAGATAATAGTAGTTGATAAAGAATAAAATCATTTCTTCAAATAGAATTTGGCCATTAGGAATATCCAAACAGCAAAGAATAATACACGTTTATCGCAGATGTAAACAGCAAATAAGCAATGTTGTTATGATGATTATTATTTTCATAATCGTTATTACTATTATTAATGAACTAACTTAAATAAAAATGAAAGAATTTAACAGTTTCTACAATTATTATTATTACTAAAGATGACAAAATATGAAATTCGGTAACAATGACAAAGAAACGAAATGAATCGGTGTATTCATCTTGACTCTGGATATTCATCTTAATTCGGATGAGATGGAAATTATTCAGCTGCCTGGCTGAACCACGATTAAACTAGTCAAAGTGGAAGTGAATTCGACTACTTCAGTAAATAACACTACAAATTCAGCGATTTTGCTATGATTGAACTGTGCATTTTTCTATGTAAACGCAGTAAAAACGTCCTTTCGGGCGCTTGAGTATTTTCAAGTTGATCAGTAGGAGTGAGTCCCACATACTTTATTAAACGTGGTTCAGCTTCATCACGATTCTTTTCTTTTTTCCTTCAACAGGACATGAGAAGATGAGCGATCTGACGAATCGCCGTGAGATGATTCCACTGAGGACAAAACACCATCGTCTATTAATGGCGTCAGTGACCAAATAACGATGACAATGTGTTGATAGTGATAACAATAACAACCAAGAGAGTAATATAATAATAATAATGAAAAACTGCAAATCAATCAATCGTCCAGAGGAATGAACAGCGTTCATTGTTGAGCACCCGTACGCTGCTATCTCAAATGATTCCTCCACGAGAAAAGCCAAGGAAAATTGATTGAGTGAATCAAAGAACCAGTGAATCCACCACGATCAAACGATTGATGGATCAGTCGTTTCAGGCATCCTCTATTTCAACGGTTTCGTTAAATAATTCGCTAAGTAGTCGTGCTGCATCCGACACGCATATCTGAATATTCTAAATTTTGAAGGGGCTCATAATGACATAATGAAACAAAATCTACAGTTACAGTAAAGGGATAGCACTTGTCCTGAGTAGGCATAAAACCTGTCCAAGAAAGGAGGTATCCTTGCCGATATTCCCTACAACAATTCAACTTTACCAATATGCGGTACTTCTTAAAATGAAAACCACTGCAGTGGTTTTCATTACTAACATTTTTCATCCACTGAAATTTCGCTTTTCATTTATTTAAATGAAAAAAAGAAACCATATATGGTGGTTTATCAATGGTTCGACGAAGATCACATGAGATAGTCGACTAGGCAACAGATATTTTGTCACACCGACGTTGTCATTCGATGAAAAATATCAAAATTTTGTGGTCTGACTTTGAAAATTTTCAATCAACTGAATGTAGGAATAAAATTATTTTGAGAGACCTTTCCAATCAAAAAACCGGTATATGCGGTTCATAACATTCTCAAAATCAGCAAAAAAAGAATTTTTCCGCATGACTACAAGCACAGTGGTGACGTGACGGGCATTGAATTCAAAATGTTTTAATACGATTTACTTTGCTCAATCTTCAGAATTACTTGATGAACATGACTTGCTCAATCTTGATAATAAACAAATGAAACAGTGAAATACATAAAACACGAAAAGATCAAATGAAAAAGATGTGACGGAAATAACGACATCATTAGTCGTGATAATAATGAGTAGCGAAGAGCTCACCTTCCGGTTGGAGGTTTGAATGGCAACATCCCGACCCATCGTAATAACAGCCACAGGATCGCTTCCCTGATCACGCTTATCGCACCATGGTGCCTCCTCGGTCCCTACACATTTCGATACCATTCCCTTCAAAATAATTTATGACCACAATTCACATTTTCACACCACGTCTACCTGACTGTGTACTTCCATGCATATATCATTTGCAATTTGCATACATAAACATAAATTTCGACTACAATCCGCACTGACTGCCAAAATGAACTGATAACATTTGTGAGTTGTATCAGCGAATTACTGATAGTGACATCCTGCTGACTATTTCTGAAAGCATTAAGTAAATCTGGCGGCACTGACATTCGATATATCCTTGAAATTCCTAACTCATTCACAAGATATGCTCAGAATGACGAACTGTTAATGACGATGTTTCACAGAAAGTTTGCCAACTCTTCCCTAGTGAACAAAAAATTCGGACCCTGGAATAGCTTTGCCACTTGAAGAAAGTTTCCTCATCAAACCATCATGGAGGCAATCTTGAAGCATGCGCATAACTCATCGAAACACTTTCACTCATACTCACGTCGGTTAACTCAGTATATGCTCACAAAATATGAACTCAACTCACTTTCAACTATATAGAAATGATTGCCAAAAAAAGCGACATTGTAAACAACACTTTGATTTTTTCTTTTTCGCCGATGCTTGGACAGACATCCGCTTGGTAACTCGACAAAAATTACTCACTTCAAGTATTCTATGCAAAGTTCACTTGAACAAGTGAAATAAAGTAACAAAAAATCATAACCAAGCAGTTCACAAATCCACTAATGAGAATAACGACTAAATTAGAACGCAACCAAATTCTTGCCTCGAACAAAAACAACTTTTTAGCCACTTTTCGTATATTCCAAAACCTCACGAAACAACTCATTTAAGTAAAAAGTGTATAAAAACAATAAAGAAATTGTACTTTCGGATTCTGCCCACAAACTGCTTCACAAAAAACTAAAAACCTAATACGAAAGCAACGATAACTGAGCAAAGCTGACCGTACTCCTAACACAATTGCTCACAATCCAGCCACAATCCGTGTCGTCTGGAGTGTTGCTGGTTGTTGAAGGCATCTCATCGACAGGCTCAGATGGTGGTTGCGAGAATGTGGCCGTGTTGTTCAGCAGCTGTTGATTTGCAGCATTCTGATAGGCAGTGGCTAGTTGGGCACAACCTCCAGAATGAAGCATTAAGGGATGATGAGGATTTTGCGCTGTCGCATGACGATAGGCCGCAGCCGCAGCAGCACTTGGCGAGATGAAATTTGCCGCATTCGGAACAGCGGACGAGAAAGGGGCGAGAGAGACGGCCGTCGCTGGCGGGGATAGCGTCTGGGTGGTGCTCGACGGAGGTACAACAACGAATGCGTTCGGCGGCGGAGAGACAAACGCCGGCGTGAGGATCAGTTGCGAGAGATGCATACCCATCGAGAGGTTCATCAGCTGATCGAAGGTGTTCACCAGAGACAGGAAAGGACTCTGAAAATGAAACGAATTAATCAAATAAAAATTAAACGAAATTTTAAAAAAAATTCAGAAATTAAAAAAATGAGGAATAGTTCGTGATAATTAATCATAACTATAAAACTGGCTCACCACTAGAATACTCACCATCAAAGAAGCAGTAGAAAACGAAAAAAAAAATCAGGATTTCAAGGAATTCAGCTCTAATTTCACCTCTCACCTCACCTCAGCTCTAACTTCACCTCTAATACTTTTTCTAATCTTTACTTTCACTTTCAAAACTATAATATACCAAAGGCACGACCACTTGCAGAAACACAATAATAATAAACAAACATATCTTATCAATGAATGCACTTGACAATTTTTAGGGAAAGAATATGTCACGTTCGCTTTGCAAGCTTTAACCATACTCCTGAACGACACGCTATGAGCAATCAGAAAAATAATGCATCTAATCAACTTACGTGACCATTCGCATATTGGGTCCATTCGGCGAGGCTATGGAAGCGATCCTCACTTGCCGTACGTAAAGGCATTGAATCGGCAAAGTAACCAGCTCGATGCCACCTCAGCATCTCGGTCGATGAATACGGTCCTGTAAGCAACGAATTCACAACTACACATACGCGATGCAATCAACACAACACAAACAACGAACAGAAACAGAATCCGACTATCTCAAATGGCAAACACAATGCATGCCCAGTTCAATCAATGTCCATTCCATTATGATAATAAACGAAGAGAATTCTCAGCATTCATCGATCATACTACTGATTAGTGGATATTTTCAATGCACTGCGACTGAAAATGATAAGTGGTTCAGTTCGAACAATACGACGACAACACTGTCTTCCTATTTCCTGCATATAAAAAAGTGAGCGAATTCTCTTTTTTCCCGCTCGTGTATTTGTCAGTTGTCACTTTTTTAACGATTCAGTGACTCATCTCGAACTATGCACGTTTAAATTTATAATCGTGCAATAAGCTTGCATCTAATAACAACACAAATCGGATCTATCTGTTCAACGATATTACAAATGTGCCACAAAGTGGAAATCAGTTTTATTAATAAAGATGGAAATAAGGTAACACCAGAAAGCACCTAAATAAATCATGGGTGAATTCTATCAGAATCCTGATTTTGAGAGGAACAACAAAAAATTATCAACAAAGAAAAATTTTTCAAAAACGGAAAACCGACCATGAATTTGATGATCTTCGCCTTTGTAGAACCATTTGGGAGCGTTCAAAGTGCTACGAGCAGCCTCCATTATTTCAGCCGAGCAAGCGTCCTCACATCGCGTATCTAACAAAAGTAAATGCGTTCACAAATCTCATTTCATTAAAATGAACAAACAAAATTTCATCAGTTTGAAATGCAAAGCTCAAGAAATCACTGCTTTGAATTAATCGATTCAATGTAAATTCCAACAGAACACCTAATAGTGCTGGATGAAGATTCTATTAATTGCGATGGTCAAGCGTTCATCTACTAACAATGACGCTACATAAAAAAACAGATAATGATAGAATTCAGAAATTGTTTCACAACTAAAAACTTTCAAAATATAATAAATTTCCGTTAGCGCGCTTCTACATAGTTGAACAAGCAAATCATGAGATAGATACATTTTACTATGAATTATCATGATATTATGCTCACGATCAGTAAATTATTCCCACAAATTCATACGATACTGTTAGACGCTAAGGCAAGAGCCTCGAATCGTATGCAACCTGCGGCAATTCACCAAAAACTGAGGAATAACACAAGATTTAACCATTAGAATTCCAAAGACACGTGATTTCTACAGATTTTTGGAACAATTCTTACAGGGTGTGACCACGAAACCAATAAATGTAGAGTAGTAGTCAAGTGACAAACATGCATTGACTGTTCCGAAATCTCGATGAGATTTCAGACCACTAATAGAGATTCTCATCCATTTTTTGCGTTCATTTCAATACGCCCGCAGTCGTCTCCGTTCCAAAAAATTACACACATCACACATATGGCAAGAACAAATTCCTACTTGACGAAGAAAAACAACGAATTCTTCAATGCACATCATCATCACTAAAAGATGAGAAGATGATCGCTACGAAAACAAAAAAATGTATCCTTCGGTGCCACACATAATGACGACTGCAGTTACGCTCGTTTTTTGTTGATGCCATTCGAGTGTACGATTGATTGTATGCGCAACCAGAGAAACATCACAAAAAATAGAAAGATTCACGTTAAAGACACACGCTCATCCTATCATACTGACCGTAACTGATCGTCATTCGTGTTAAAAACAATCCAGCACTAATACAGCAACATCAATGGACTGAAAAACAATGCATTGTAGAAAGGATTCGGAAGAATTTCAAGTCATATGAAACGTTATCCTCAAAGAACCAACCGAACTGATGATATTCCTATCGAGTCAAGTTTCGAGAAGCAATTCCCATGAATCAGGATTTCTAATTTCTTCGGTTACAGTCAAGTTACTCACGGACTTATAGAACGAGCTATAATGATAACTTTTGCGGAGAGAAAAAAATTGCAATTCCAGGCTGGCTCTGGAATTGCAATCTCATAGATGCGGATCATTCTAAGACGATACAACTCAGATTTGATCAATCAATATCGATTGGCGAAATGCTGCACAATTCGCAAACAAGACAAATTCGACCAACAGCTGAGGTCAGTGTCGTGTTCCAACCCAGGCAGTTTTCCCAGGCTAGATGGAAATTTTACCTTGGGTAGCGTCGTTGAATTTCACTGCCGCCGTAGTTGTATCCGTTTCCATCATCGCCAGCACCAGCAGCAACCAAGTGATCGATCTTCTTCTCTCTCTAGTGAAGTGATCTGATCGATCCGAGTCGTACGGAATGATTGGATTCGATGGTGTGATATATGAGATCGTTCTTGTTGCTGATGCGTTCGATATGCGGCTTATTGCTGCGTTCAAACAACTCCTTCTCACCACAGTCACGAAGCTGCCTGCTACAATTATATGCAACGATGATGAGCTGGTGCTATTGCTGCTGCTAGTTCACATTGTCTATCCAATGCTAGCCAGCTTGCTTGCATCCAGTCAATGAGCACTACGTGAGGTGTTTGTGTATTTATTATTACTGCATTTCTAACGTTGTACTCACAACCTTCTCAAACTCATCGTTTTGAACACGACCACGACAAGAAACTACTCTAGGTTACGTATGCAAACAACTTATAACTTTTAGTACCAGCACTAACATAAGAATTATGTATAAACAATCGAACGAATCATCCAATCAGAACATTCCAAACGGCTACGTGATCACATACGAAGGAACGCCGCGCCGCATATGAGATGATTGTTTTGGAAATACGACAAAACCGAGATTTACTAGCAAAATGCATAAAGGACAATTACGCGAATCGAAGCAAGCACAACCAAGTATTCAAGCCTATCCTATACAAACAACACAATCAAATAAAATACAACAGCAACACTTTCACAACAACAGTTCAGCCACTATGAGCGTTTTCTCACGAACACCAATGCAATTAATTCATTTCGATAATTCGATTCGATCTGATCGTTCTTCACTCATTCCATTCCTAATTCATTCATTCATGTAGTCGTCCGTCGTTCCATTTCAGCAACAACATCACTCACAATTTCTGTTCATTCAGTCACTCTTACGAGTGCTTGCTGCTTGCTTGCGCTGCTTATATGCTGCTGCTGCTGCTGTCTTCGCTTTCCTCTTCTCTACTTCAAATTCACTACTACTTCAATATATTTCATTTCGTTTCATTTCATACGTTACAGCGGAGCGACCGAACGACCCACCGAATCATCGCTATATGACCATGAGTGTTGTGTGCTGGTGGTACAGCCCCAGCCAGCGTTTGCTTGTCGGTGGTGATTGTGTTTTATTTACGTATTTGCTGCATTGGCGTGTGTATATTTGATGGTTTTATTTATTCGTGTGTATAGCGAACGTAGCAATTTTAAGGAATATACAATAGTATATCATCACATGTAGAGAGGAGGATGGCGAATCGATGGGTAATGCATGGTGGATGGCCTCTTTTTTGTGTACCGCTAATCACTGATTTTTCGTACTCATTTACTTAGTGCCGGCGATAAAATTTGAAAGTCTGGCTTGAGAACATGAAGAAATGGCAAGCATATCTATCTCTTTTGAGAAGGGTTGCTCAAATTATGCATACGGATTCAATAACTCTCAAATCGCTTCCCTTTGTCGGTATAAAACAGATGAAGTACAAACAGAGGTTTCGCTGGAAACGATCAAGAATCGATTACACTGGATGTTGCGTTGATACAGATGACGATTTGGTTACATCGTGGCATTCTGAGACTAAACGACAGCAGCAGACTTCGACTGACAATGCGCTCAAAAATGTAAAAAACGGTGGAACCCCGTAAAACTATACAGTAATATCACATGCTTGCATAAAGCAAACGGGTTCTTTCTTCAATGCAAAACCAAACGATCTAAAACATTACAGGTAAATCCCTCGGAACAAGTGAATCATTCGACTCACTGTCACGAAGTTATTCAATGAGGAATAAAAGGTGCTGTGCTATATGTACAGACAAAAACGTCTGCACATTTGTTAACACAGCAGACAACTGTAAATCAATCATCTGGCCGAATGCAAATAGCCATACTGAACACACAGCAATGTCACAACTGAAGGAAATAAAAGATGGCAAAACTTGAACTGATCGGCACGGTAAATGCGAAAGAGGATTCAAATTAAAATCGTATTAAAATTAACGAAAATTGAATCATGCAAACGAATGAAAACTGTTGTTCAATGAGAAAAAACTCCTATGACTAATAGGGATGAGAAAGATGAGAAAATACACGAATAAATCACAAATGTTTACTGAGGTCATGACAAAAACAGTCAGTCAATACTGCCGAGGTTATGAAAAAAACAACATATATGGGATTAGCCAAGCCTGACCACCTCACAGTTCTGTATCCGGAAGTGGGTTAGGTAAGGGAAACGACAATCATGAGACGGATGGAACAGGAATGCTCTGTTCTTTTCTCCACAACAGAACACAGTCAACGAACCACTGCTCTCGAAAAGATGTGCACTCAGATATAACCGAGCCACATGCAAGTTTATACAAGAATCCGGCAGCATAGCTGAATCCACACTCGAAGTCTGGTGTGCCATTACACATGCTACAAGTTCACACCTTGTTCGGAGAGTGCTAAACGGGTGCACAAACATAACTGGACACTTCGCCAAAACCCTGCCTCACCACCATCCCTGTGTTGTGCCATTTACGAGGAAATGACTAAATTTCTTCTGCGCCACAATAATTCTCGAAAATTCTCATCTTCGTCACACAACATCCTCATAAATAATGCATTCCGCAAATGAAAACCCTCTATGACAGTTGAGATCGACATCTAACATTTAAATGTGATATTACTTTATTACCATCCCATTCAAAGGACATGTTCGAGTTGAAGTTAAACCATTTAATAAATTCCATTAATGAGGTAATCAGAACAGAACAGATTTCAGGATGTTCGTTCTTCACATTCAATATGTACACAACACAAAGTTATGAAAAGAGATCCAACAGCATACACAAATGCCACATATTATAAGCATAAAAAGATCTGCAGTCATCTTCTCCGAACAGTTATTCAGCCGGATCGATCACTCTTATTTCAATACAAATGCTGCAACACAAATCGTATTGCAATCAAATAACTCTAAGTATCATTTGACAATTGGACAATAATTCAGCCCATTTGGGTCAATCGTATAATCCGCTCATCAATCATCATCGAAATACGCATCTTCCACATCCCGATCGTGCATCTTTTGCATTTCCTTCGAATACGGCTCTTCATCGATCAGTTTATAGTCGAAAAACTCTTTATCATCTCCTGAAATTAAAATTTTTTCGTGGTATAAACAAGAACTATTTTCTCAAGTTTTCACTTTCACAATATTTCACAGTTCAACAGTGACACCGATTACGAGTCCAGGTAACAACCTAGGTACTTTCACAATAGGAACTAGCGCAACTATTCATTCTGGTAACCCACACTCACAATGTGTTTCTGAGGGTAATCCGCACAAGAACAGCTCTCTCGCTCACCTCTCAGAAATCGCTGCTCCATATGATCCACGAAATCCATTCTCATCTGCTCTACATCCCTACCGTTTTCATCCTCGGATGACATCGAACACTCTTCCATGTTCTGCTCGACATGCAAATGGTTTTCGTCGACTGTTTCACCTTTTTTGATTTCATTTTGGGATTGTTTTTTCTCAACTCGCAATTTATGCATCTCTCCTTCCAGCAGTTCATCGTCACTCATCTCATGCTCGGAGCACTTCTCGTCATCGGAACATTCCTCCAGGTTGCATTCACGAATGGCTGCGTGCATTGCCAAATGGCCACAAGCACCGTCAGTCCTTCGGCTCTCTTCTCCAACGTCTTCATATGATCGCTATAAAACAATCTTTTTCATTACCGCTGCCGAATTGAGAATAAACAATGCATCAGGTGAGAATTTTGCATCTTATTTTCCATTTTGCATCAATTTTTTCCATCATCACGCCAATTTTTTTAAATCAATTTTCCATCTCATCTTATGGGCACAAAACAGTCAGATGTCTACTCGAAAACTAGAAAACTAAGAAGTTCCATTTGAATCATCATCACTATTAAAATGCGCCCGTTAGTCGACGAATTCTTCATTCTGAATATATCACCTTGAAATCTTCACCTCATCAAAATTCGACTTCAAATCTTGCAATTACCATTTTAGTGATTCAATTATTAAATCCTACATTCCTATTGTAAAACACAAATATAACCCTTTACTGTGGAAATGTATTCATTACCAAATCAGAGCGCTCAGAACAACAACACCAGTATTTCTGGATGTTAAAACTGAAAGAAACTACCTCAAAAACCTCGTTCCATCGTTGCAATTGCGCTTTCCGTCGATCCGAGATAATTTGCGAGTCTTCGAACTGCATAAAAACACCCGAAAGTGAATCATTTTCAACTGAGGGCCTCAAATAAATTTGCTCTGAAAAGAAAATACTTGAAAGAATCGTCCCAAGAATTTTTAGTAGTTGCGATTTGATCACATAAAATATGAAACAATGCGCTTTCTTTCTATTTGGTCATATGTTTCTCTGAAGTGAAGCAAACCTTCCTCGGGAAGATACTGCCCGACCATTTTATCGAATAACAACGGTTCTCGCTCTCGCATTTTCGCATTCGAAAAGTAGTCACTCTCTCGTTTCAGTCGTTCCATTTCTGCATACCTTCGATTTCGAACAACCGTATCCTTACAATGAAACGTCTTTATGATGCATAAAAGTACACAAAAATTAGTACAACATAAAGTACATTCACCACAAACAATTTAATCATCGGACTGATGCTTAAATAACAGAAATTCTTCAACATGACACGTCAAATTCTGTGTGAACCTTTTTCGAAGACTGTTGAATTTCAGTTTCGCACTTGTCATTTATTAGCTTCGAATAGAACGCAATCTCGTAATCATTCAGATTGAAACAATCGCAGTCCGACGGTATCATATAGTGACAGTATCGACTGATGAATACGCATGGCTGTGTTTTGAATAAATCGCTCAATATTGTTCTGAAATTGCGATGGTCGTTGTATTCTTTGAAGATCGTCATTCAGATTGAAAAATATCCACTCAAATGTTTTGAATTCGGATGCATTCCGTGAATTAGGAATACTTCCACAAGATACCATAAATGCAACAATATCTGACAATGAGTAACAACTCGATTGTTTTCGGCTATCACATGAAAGATCGCTAGCTGAACCAGCGTGAGACTTGTACCTCTTTTCATCATCGGTTAAATCTGGAGCACCACGCTGCTGCAAACGATAGAAGACATCCTCATTCGACATAATCCTTTCGATCATAGCGTCTGCACCTGTCGCTAAACTCACTGAAAACGATAAAAACTGAATACCCACTCAACTGATTTATACTCTTTGAAGAATTTCACTTTGCTTTATGAAAAATACTCATTGAGGAACTTATCGATGGGTGAAAACCTAGAATCGATGGCTATTTGAAGTGCAATCGGATTCCATCAATTTAAAAAATAAGAATTTGGGAAGTTTTTCCTACACTGTGCTAGCGACAATTACAGTAATCTACGAGAATGAAGGTAGCATTCATTGATCAGATGAAATGACGAGAAAACTCACAGTCTGTAAACTGATCTGACAGATTCATATTTTCACAGAGAATCGAATCTGCTGTCCTCTGCTGGCACTCTCTATTTTCAGTCCAAAAACAGACCGACGAAACCGTGGGCGAATCCAAAAATATTCAAAAAGTATTCACATAGTACGAAATATTCGTCTGCTCGTTCAATATTACCTATCAGAATTAATAAAACTGACTTGAATGTTGATCAACATAAGTGAAAGTTCAATTCATTTAAAATGTCAACCACTGATCTAACAGGACAGCTGCGATAATTTTACCAGAAAAACAGTCGTTAGGGAGAGAACAAGTGTTATTCGGGTAGTACGAAAATAATCTTGGTATTTGAAGGAATGGTTGTCGAACCATAAGAAAGAAGGAGAAACTATCGAACAGGTTTAATTTCAAATTTGCTCGATCAGAACGATTCACAACAACAATGGAATGACAATGAATACAGTGAATAACGATAGTTTTGAAAGCCTCGTTGCGACTTTCCCCTCAAAATATCAAGTATTTCGATTGAGATGCGATTTGCGGTAATAACCAACTACTCAGTTGTAAACGACATCTCGGCCGTTTGGCTACGAGTGTACTGAAACTCTGAAGATGTCAACAATTCAATGGATTAATTATTTTTATGCATTTGAGGATTAAGGAAAAATATTGCAAAGGAATTCTTCAATTGCACAACAAGATGACAAGAAACGACAGAATCATCACAGTCATAATGCAATCAACTAAAAACTTAATTCAACAACAATGCAGAGACAAATATAATCAGATTACCTCAATTTCAACAAAGTTTAACGGTTCGAAAGCAATTAATTAACAAATGATATTAGATCTTCATACTATTTTAGTACTAAGGCATCAGCGTTGGATTTTCTTAGAATCATAAATTCAATTAATGATATCCGAGAAAAATATCAACTAATGATATGTAAGAATCATAATATTTTACATATACAACAGTGGTACCAAAGACTAACACCAAATTATAAGTAATAGTATCTCAGGGTGGATAAATATGAGTTCGAATAAACAAATCACACAGCAAATGAATGAACAAAAGACAAATACGTTATCACTTCAAATTAACAATTCAAATTATTATTCAAATTCATTAAATCAACAACATAAATGGAGGTCATTTTCCAGACACAGCACAGATAGTGTTCAATTAGAACATTTCACAAATATACTCTCGCAAAAATAAATGTTAAAGTGAACAACATAAAATTTTTTGATGGCACTTCTTTCCTACAACGAGAAACGAATAGATTCGTTCATATCAAATCAAAGATGAGACTGTGAAACGATGAATGCGACGGCGTTGAGCCGCTTCCATTCCACTGCACATCTCGGTTCCACTCCACATTTTACAATTCATCCTGAAATCAAACCGTTTTCGTCACGGCAACTTTTTATAATATCCACATTGTTTACATGTGGAATTTCAAAAATATGAATTGTATATGCAGCCGATAAAACGCATTTAATGCAGTCACAGTCACATTTCAAAGACAGAATCCTTCTAATTGATAAAGTTCCGATCAAATTCATAACACACCTTCGTTTCCTTTTCCTCCTTCTCCTTCTCCTCCTTACCCTCACCACCATCAACAGTCTCATCTTTTTCCTTCTTCTCCTTACCCTCATCACCATCAACGATCTCCTCTTCTCCACTCTCATCTTTCGTTTCCCTTTCAAACTCTTCTTGATTTTTCTTTGCTAATTCTTCATTTTCTTTTTTCATTTTCGCTAATCGTTCCTTTTTCTTGTATCGTTCAGTGATCATTAACTCATCGAATGTTAGTGCAGCAAATGTCTAAAAATAACTCATATTGTTACAAACAAATGTACTATTCATAGCAAAAGCAACAATGATAACAATGAGAACAATTCCTCATCGTACATCAATTACATTGATACAACATAAAAATGTTCGCTTTCAACGAATGTGCAATTCGAAAAAAAATGCGCAGCGGAGAATTGATGCGCCCAAAGAAACAAACCTTCGCTGTTGAATAATCGTCCGTGATAACAATATTATCGAAGATCGTTCCTGCTTTCACTTGCCACAGATCAAAACCGATCGCACCCCAATCATCATATATACCGATTTCTGGATCTTCTTTGAAATCAGGATTATCTATCATCGGATGCAGCCATGGTCCCTAAAGATTCACAACAAAATATACTCGCACAAATATCCATCTCACGTATTAAAAGATGATCACTGTATTTTTGATGAGAGCATCCGATAGGAGCACTCAAATACAGTTTTGTAAATCTTTTCGAATAATTTTCTTGAAATCTGGTTCGATCATTAACTTGTTCGAATAAAAATAAGTGTTGTTGGTGCTGTCATTCATTACCGACACATTGTTTGATGGTATCTCACAAATACTGGCACACCATTTGATTCCGAGTAGAACTTTGCCCGCGAATGAGAAAGTTCTGCACGAAATCGAATGATATAATGTGAATCTAGCTTATATCTAATTACCTATTCATGTTAATACAAATTCATTAATACAAAACATTCGACTAAGGAAACCTATCAACCCACACAATCACCAAATACAACAGGTCATGCACTACGGCAAATCATCACTCATAAACCCCAGAACTTTACGAGCTCATTTTGAAGTAGTGGGGTGCGCGAATGACGAATATCAGATTTTCACATCAGATCAGCCAATGAACACTGACGCAAATTAGAAACCCAATACGATCACCAAGATTGACCAAGGTCATCAGCTAAGAATGAGGATATTCTTTACTCAACTAAAGCTCTACCTTGTAATCAGGGTTCCGGATTGTTCTTGGTAGCCATTCGCCTTTGAATTCTGGATTCTCGATCAGTGGTGGCTCCCACTCACCATCCATATCGTCATCCCAGTCTTCCGGTTTCTTGGCGTCCGCATCCTTGATATACTCTGGCTTATCCCAGTCGGCCGGTTTGCTGTCATTCGGATCATCAATGTATTCCCGATCATCCCAGTCTTCTGGTTTGCTCGCTTTAGGATCCTAAACATGCATAAATCAAAAATGAATGCAATGCCATACATTCCAACAACTATGTGGGATGATGCTTTTTGGAATTCAGTACCAACAATCTCCAAATACATACATCAGGTTAATGAGCTGCTTGCCTATTCAAAACTTTCACACTAAAGTATTTTGAAAACCACCAAACAACATTGCTTTTGCTTAAACTTGGGATAATATTCGATAGTTGACAGACAACTTCTGACGGCTTATTTATTCACCAGTAACACTTTAAAGCATGATCTCACCATCCCTGTTATTATTATCACTGCATCGTAAACAATTTATGCCGATCGAAAAAAACAAAAAATGATGATTTAAAAACGACTCGGTGCAGTCTAACCTCAATTTTCTTGGGCGGCAGAAAGTCCCAGTCTTCAACCAGTTTACCTTCTCGCTCTTTCTTGCCATCAATCAGTACTTCATAGCTTTTGTCTGGATTCAGAATCAGTGTGTACAAATGCGTTAGTTCATCGTGCTGAATTTTTCACAATTATTTGCGACGTGGTTCGAAATTTGTGTTTGCTCGTTAATTTGTAGAGAACGACCGATAATCTGCTAGCTTGTTCAGCCAACAAGATAGATCTCTTAAGAGCTTTATTCAAATCAATGCGTCGCAATTACCACTCATATCATTCTAAATATCGTTGTTATCGCTATTTTTAATCTCAAAATTACGGGGTGCAACAACGGCAAACGCAAATTCGAAAGCAGACAATCGGTGTAAATAATTCAGACAAACACAGAATTGCTTTTGTCTACAGAGACTTGATGATAACATCAATATCTGCCCATAACATTGTTATGTTATAGTACTGACTTGATCAAATATCAGTAATGAAATACTGAGGGATTATAGCATTGAATGAATTAAGTGTAACACATACCGGCATTGGAATTGTTTCCTTAATGAGAAGTTGTAGGCCCTTATAGGTGAAGATCACGTGGACACGGCCTTCGAAACCGCACTTATCCGGACCAAACATTATGTTATATGGAGACTGATCATGATAGTCTTCAAGATCAACCGTGGAGGGTAGAATCTACAATGAGGTGAATAACATCAAATCGTTCCTTTCACAAACAATTCGAATCCGACACCAGCATCATTCAACTTCATAGCAGTGTTTTGTTCTTCTGCGGTAGAATAGTTTCTGTCACGAAAGCAGTTTCAAGCACGGATCATGTAATGGCTCACAACAGTGAAATTGATAACAATGCACAACTCATTACTTATGCACGATGTGAATGTCATTTTATTTAGGGTGGAAATGATCAGATAATTTTGAGAAAATGATCGGTTCGGGTGACAAAATTTTGGTCCATGCTAACCTTTATGTATCCACCACCACAGTCGATATCTTGGTCATGCTTTACGCTGTACTGAATTATGATCTTCTTGTCTCGATTCGAGAATTTCTTGGCAAATTTCGCAGACAATGCATAGAAACTTGCATTCTGTAAAATCACAAAAGTAGTGAATCAAAGTATACGATGGATCTGTGGACTTGCTCGGGATCATCGCAGCAGACCAAGATTTACCGAGCGAACCTGAGAAATCTTTGGCCAGATCTGGCAAGTCTTGCTTCCGGGAGAGGGAGGCTGGCCCAGAAACGGTATTTTCATACTGCCGCATTTTTGGATGAGATGAACTGACGACAAAAACCATAAATTAAATTACGACGCACTCAACAGAACAACACAATCTCAAGATGGCAACATCAGTCGAGAATAAAACGACTGGTCATGAAACCGATAGTAACACAAGGACTACCTTAGATGTCTGGATACCTTGGTCACGTTTCTCGTCATCAAAATCTTTACCAACGGCCAACTTAAAAGTACCATAGTCGTCCTTGTGTTTCGATTGAACCCAACGTTCCTCCCATTTTCCATCTGCAAATCATTTGAGCAAATCTGCTGAAGTTGAACGCACTAAATATTTGAAATGAACATCCGCTAGAAGTGTGTTTCGTCGTTTCACAACATCCTCAGCAAACCAATCAAACTAACGAATCGTGCTCTAACCGACTGTGCCGTAAGGAATCGGCGATTGAAGAAATTCGTTGAATGACCAGTTCCCCTTCTAGACGCAATAACATCAGTTGAAACCTGTCAACGATGCGCAAATCGAAAAAGGTTTTCGTTTTTAGATGCTGGCTAGGAGAGGCAATCGGAAACTCAACCAGAAGTTGGCAACTTATCACCCAACTAGAGTAGCACATTGCGCTCAACCGCTCCTCACATCACACGCTCTGTTTCCTTTTCAGCCAATCAGAATTTAGCTAATTTCTTCAAGATGTAGGGGTACTGTAGATCTTAGACTCCAAGATGGAGGGATACTGTAGAATTGGGGATGCAATCGTTGTGAGGTTATCTGAACTGAAAACGAACGGGAGAAGTATAGATGAAAGAGAGAAGTTATAATTAATTCATATAACGCCGAGCAGTTGAATATTTGAAGCATAAATCAAATATCAGTCGATGACTTCGAAAAGAATTTACCTTTGAATTCTTCCTCAAAGAAAACCTCACCCACAGTGAATACCACCAGAGTGGCCAATAAAAAAGCAGAAAATACTCTGATCATATTCAGTCAACGTTGTCGTTTATCCAGGTTGAAATCTTCGAAGGGAATCAGAAGAGTGATGAAATTTTTCCAGCGGATGCGAGATCCGATCTGGTATGTTTACGAAAAAGGTAGCTGACAGTAGATGATTTATAGGGGCTTGACAGCTGCCTATACAAACGATTAGCGATTGTAGTAGGAGTGAGAAACGAACAGACTGAGTATGTGAACGTACAATAATGGATCATGAATGTGCCGCCAAAGGTAAGCTTATTAAGGATTTGAAAGAGGTGTGCTTTGTAAGCGAGGCAATCTGTGATTGGATCCCTGCTGCATTCCACCAATCGTCTCATGACGGCACATCGAAATTTGCATTCCGCTCTCAATGGGCACGATTAGTGATTTGTTTTTCAAACGGAATCAATTGATTTAGCACTCACATGTTAGTATTGACAAAGCCACCTGCAATAATAAAAATCATAATCATATCGATGAACGAATCGATAGTTTTATGAACACATTCATACAACTGTCGCATTCATTAATGATGACGTTGAGTTAATGCGCCGTTACGAATAGTGCACTGTGAGTTTGTGAATTTGCAAGTTTCATACCAAGTTTCATATCTTTTTGCAAGTTTCCTATCTTTTTGAGAATGATTAATGTAAAATCAGAAATATATATTATTCCGATCATACTATGTTATTCTCAAATATAATTGCAATATGTATTAGTGAAACTGTAGAATTTTCCACCTCGATTGCTCAAACCACGTTCAGTGAAGGCAGAGTCAATACTCTTCTTCAATTTTCAGGATCAGGATGCAAAAGTGGGTCAACTCGGAGTCATGAATGTCACATGATTGAAATGAATACCAATCGCAATAAACCGGACGGAGTTCTGAATTTATAAAATTCTAAAAATAATCATGACAAAAGGAATTTCCAGTGCCGCATTTCTACTGTACTGAATTATCTCGTGCGATGTATTTCATTAAGAGCTGTTGTAATATTGTGCTTATCCGAGTAATTGAAGTATATTTATGCGATATTGCAATACCTTGAGATGGTGTTCGTGAACTGCTATGTGCAATTCATTACAACAAAACATGCAGACAATTCTTGCGCATAACATCATGTGCGAAATGTTTTATCTCCATTGTGGGATGGAAAAACGAGGACCCCGAAAATGAAATCGGCTCGAAAAAAGTCAAGGACGGGGGATCGGGGACGGGTCATCGAAAGTCTCCATTTATCTTAATACGTAGGCAAGTATAACGCATATATATCAATCGTTTCTTTTTGAGTTGAGTGCTTCTTCGTATAAGATGTGTGCAATTGTAAATATTAGGCATTTGACAGCCACCGACGTCACAAATCAGCTCTCCTAAGGTATATGGCTTGAGCGAAGTGATGTGAAATGAATTATTGCAATGTAAAATCCAAAGATGCGGAAGGAATGTATTTCGAACAATCAATAATACAGTTAAAGGTCAATCGTTACATATACAGTGGGTTTTCAACGAATGAAAAAGACATTTTAACACGACCTCTCGCTGATTAACTCTCCCTCCTCATCCTTCTCCAAACCCTACCCTCTGATAATCTGTCACTTCTTAGTAAAGAACCACCAAAAAATCCACAAATTCATCCACTAATTAATAAGTCTGCTCTAAAAAAACAGCGAAGTCTGTCGTTACTATCAAATGAAACATTTTTTTCGTCATTGAACAGACATTCTGAAAGCACTGTCTTTCGGAAGAATTATGAGTTTCCTCATTCTTCCGAGATCCCCAAATTTGCTACGAGAGAACGTAATTTCCCCTGCAACAATCACTTCTCTAACATAAACGGCACGTACGACGGCATTTTATTCTCATGTATTCATACGATTGACAATAGATGATTCGTGCAACACATAAGCTCGTTGGATCCTCATCGTAGCATCCTAAAAACAACCAGCTGATTATAGTTCCCTACGAAAAAGCATGATATCATAGTCATGGAAAGTCACGAATAGGAAGGTTCTGCGACATTGCAAAATGCCAGAAGGAACGTATTCAGTTTGCTCTGAAAAAAAAGATCAAACAAAATCATTCTCAAGGGAGTCAAAACGGTCAATATTCAATTCTGTTGTGATATTGGTCCGCCTAATCCATTCATAACACATATGAGATGCGAGTCTAAAATGGGATTGTTGCATTCAGCACTACGTCTTAGGGTTGTTAAATGTTCATTGTTAATCATTCAAGGTTGAGCACTCACGGCGTTGAGGTATAAATTGTGGTCTTATACTTTGTTGACCAACAGCTTGAGGAATGCTGCCCTGAAACGGTTGTTGTAAAGCGTTTTGTTGCATGATACGCTGTTGTTGTTTTTGTTGCTGAAACTAGCCATAAAACTGATGAAACATGGCATGAGCTTACATTAGCACAATACGCGATGTATGCTCTCCGCAATGAGTTCTCAAGTCTTCTTGCTTATCTCATCGTCTGCTTCATCATTCTTTACGAATAATTCCCCAAAAAGCTCTCCATTGCAATTCAATTGATTATCAAACGAAATTTTCATTGCAGTAGCAGTTTTTGTGCACGAGTCACTCGCAGTCGTTATATCAACGCTATTGAATCAGAAATTTTAGCGGAAGATGGAATAGAATAGATGTGAATCAACTGATTGGCTAAATACCCGTCTTGCTTGTTGTTGCTGTTGATTAGGAACGAACGGACGAACCGGTTGAGGAGGTCTGATCGGCTGAGTTTGCTGGCGTTGTGGTTCAGATGGGCGAATGGCTTGCGGAGGACGAATGGTGAGTTGCTGCGGTATTTGTTGGGGTGGTTGTTGCTGTTGGAACTGAGTTTGTACCCGTTGCAACTTGCGAGTTCGCTGATTCAGTGGCCGCACAGGCGGTTGACCGATACGATTCATGTTTCTCGGTTTCGTAACTAATACCATTTCTGGCGCTGACTTAAACGAATCTCTTGTCTTTTTGATGCTTACACACTACTGAATCAATCGACGCCAAGTTTGAGTTCTTGTCACCTTGCCGAATGACATTTCTAGGGCATGTGTAAACAATTTCTTTCGAAATTTAAACTTGAAAGCATGACCCGAACTGGTACATTTATAGACTCAAACAATGCACTGACACCATCATGAGAATTTTACAATGAGAATTGAAACATGAAAACACATAGTCCTATACACAATGAGTGGCAACTAAGAGTAAGGAATGCTCGAAAGTTAGGAACTGCTATCTGCGAAAGAGTTCATCATCAACTTTGAAAGCCTGGAAATTGTATGGTTTTTGTTTTAGTAACGACATTGACATTGCGTATTCTATTGTTGCAGCCTGGCTGATCGTGATAAAAATGATATTATGAATGAGATGAAACTCACTTCGAACGCATCTTCGAATCGTTGTGGCTTTGGCGTGAATTCCTTTGAATTTACTTGGCTCATAAATGCGATGTCTTGATCGGGACCGATTCCTTCGAAAATTCGATATGTATCCAACTTGAACTTTTTCGCCTAAACTTTCCGGTAAAAATCCCACTCTACTGATTCTAACTTAAGCTGAGCACAAATTCGATGTTAGCTTGTAGCAAGCACACTTTGAATAGTAAAGTCTAGTTCGGTGATTCGTCCGCAGTTGTGTTTGATTAGTGCGATGATAACTTTCGACAACAGAATTAATTTGATTGTCCGATTCAAACTCTCATTTTTGAGTGGACGTACAACATCAATCGCTATCACTCGTCGTCCTTAACCGCATCACAGAGAAAAGTTTCTGAATTAGTCTTTGAAAAGATCCCGAAGGCGTATGACGGCTCCAAAATGCATACGAAAGATATGCCACAATTTTTTTCACTCTCAATTTGCTGCACGCAAACAACTGCTCGTCATTGTTACGGAGTGTCTGCATAAAACATTGAGGATTTTCCCCCTGAATTTTTAGGTTTTGCTCTTTCGAAAGAGTTTTCAGTTAGAGTCTCCAGAGCACATCCCAAACCCTTCTTTTCATTTATCAGTCTTAACCATAAAAATCTATTGAATGAGTGATTCTGGAAAATTTGCTGTTTTGTTGAACGATTTTTTGATCAAGCAATCGTTCTGAAAAGTACGAACTTTACAATATATTCGAATATCGATCAATTAATTACTGGCACGACTGATGCTGAACGAACAAAGCGATCAACACACTGCAACACTTCGAGAAATGTATATTCTCTGACAAAAAATTCGGATGAGAGGTGCAAATTCTAGTTTAATTGTCTATCGTGTTCAATCATAGAAATATTTTCAAAAGCAATATCTTATGTTATTTGTGATCCAGTGTCATGTTAGGAAGCTGTAGCTCTAATTCGTTTAATTTCTAGTACCACTTGGAGGGTGATTGCGGGCGATTGTCAACCTATTTCGAGTGAATTCAGCAGTTACAGTGGAATTTGTAGTTGATAGTCTTTTACCTGTGTGCTTTATAATTGATAAGTACAAACAATAGGGTGATTGTGAGTCGACATTCTGGAGAGCATCACTTTTTCGCTTTGCAAATTACAGTTCAACTGATTCATTGAACACAAGCGAAAGAATTCGTAGTTAATTTGCAGTGATCGCAGTCAAAAGCGTAAGTCAATGCGGTGATCGTTTTCGTTGTACACTGTAAAACTACCTGAGGTCATGGTATGCGTAGTGCGAAAAAAAATTGAAATGACAGATAAATTATCGAATTTAACTCGTCTCTCTCAGTCGGTTAAAGGATCCTTCTTGCAACTGATTAATTACTCAAGTGTCACTGATTGAGTATATACATCAATCAGCAAATAACTGTCACCTTAATGCTGAATGTACTCTGATGCATATCAAATTATCAACGGAGTGTGTGTGCATATCGAAATTATGGAAAAAAATTTGAGAACAAAAGAACTGTTTATAGTCTGGTTCCCGAAGGTATGGTTTGTGTTTCGTGAAACTTTTGCAAAATTCTTTTCGATGCCGAAATTATTGCAAAGTTCATTTTCAACGAATTTTTTAATTGATGCCTTAAATTACTCGCTATCTTGTCAAATATTAACGAAAGTCTTACTTATTTCGCGTTTTTGCTAGCAGATTTGCTTCCGTTCGTTATGTTCAGTCAAAATAGGAGAATGAAGAGTGGCAACACTCTTCATTCTCCTATTTTCTAAGTATCATTGGTTTGTCTGGGCCTAACACGGTTTTCATTCGTTTTAAAAGGGCTCATAGCTTTTATCACCGAAAGTGTTCTCTTTTGCAAATTTCTCATTCATTTCACTCAACAATTAAAGTCAAATTCTCATTCCATCAAATGCACTCAAATAATTGATCATTTGACTGTCGAATGTTGTTGAGCAACAATATTCGATCGCTGTATTCTTGATTTCAGTTGTCAGCAATAGTCAATGTATTCAGTATGTGCTACCGAATAAGAAATTGAGTCGAACTGTGAAGTGAAATGAGAGGAAGTGAATGAGAAAAACTCATCAAGAGAACGATATTCGTATGTACTAGCTATGAGAGTGAGTACAACACGTCCAAAAAGAACGAGAATTCATACAAATCAGTTAAAGTGACCGTCTCATAGACAATAGCTTTTCATGCAATCATAACTGATTGCAATACTGAGCAACACAACGGTCTAAGAGAAGGCCCAGCGACGTCGATTACCATCATGGACGAGCTAATAAGATTGAAAGTAACGGTCATCTGAACATAACATATGCGATTTTCATATTTAATGGGGGGGGGGGGGTTAACGGCGGCTTGCCACACCGAAAAAAGGTGTAATGGAGCACACCAACGTGAAAACCACTGATCTAGCTCATGAGCTGACTTTGATAACCAAATATCAATCTTAATCAAGCACTTTTTATGATCAAAAAAGCACTTTCTGTCATGTTTTATTCTTCAACTAAATCCTCCGATATGAATTTCTTCCAAACGTGAAGTGTTTTGTTGCTTTGCCTCTAAGTGGCTATGTGACACTCTAGATGACAATGTGACCTTGTCGTAGGTTATTTCACTGTTTCGAGTTAATCGACTGCTATGAAAATACTGGAATCCGTAGGAGTCTGGTGGTTGCAGTGACCTCGACTGAGAAATTCGCTTGCTTGACTACACCAATGACGATCAAATTATAGAAATGGCTCATTTGCAGATCATCAAACAATTGGATGGTCTTGATTAAATTAAACTGGTTCTAACAAATAATATTCATTTAGAGCATGTGTTAAGTGTTTGATGAAAAATAAAAGCCAAACCGAGAAGCATTGTAAGCAATGGTGAAATTCGTGTGCGTTTCAATTGCCCGATGGATCTCGTTGTTCTGCAACAACTGTTGAGAAAGTTTTCTCGCTCAAGAATGCAGAAAAAAAATTGATTCAAGTAAGATATTTGCCGAAAAATTTGAGTACAATTATCTGTTATGGCCAAATTCGTGGTTCAAAAAGCAAGATAATTTGTCAGTCGATCATGAAGTCTGCGTAACTGATGTCACAAGTGTTCAAAAGCATTCTGGTTCTGCATAACTCACTACGCGCGACTGCTTGTAATTAGTGAAGATACAATAGTCAAGCGATATAGCTTTTTTTTTTTGCAAATTCATTTCATAAATATTTCGATGTGAGGAATTCAGAGTATATTCACTGGCTTATCGGCAATTCCTCACATCGAAATATTTGAGGAAGAAATTTAAAAAAAAAATGCTCTATCGCTTGACTATTGTATCGTCACTAATTGTCGCGCGTAGTGAGCTATCCAGAACCAGAACGCTTTGTGATGTTGCACGATTGAATGGATAAAACTGGTCAGTGGATAAAAGTCACCGTTATGCACACTCCATTTCAGCATTCCAAAAAATGCGATGCACTCGAACGGCTTTGTCAAATTGCTATACGATTAAATCCATAACCACCAGAAAAAGCTGCTGTGAGCAATAATCATTAAGCCATTTCAATCAATCAATAAGCTTATAATATTTGATTAATTGATCCATTACTCAGATTCGAACACGGCTTTCCCTTCAAAACATCCATAAACTTGCACTTTCATTCCCTTCTCGATCAATGAATTGAAGCAAATGTTCTAGACAGTTTTGTTTTGTTCAGTGCCGTGTAATGAATCAATCAAATATGAGTAATGAAATGACTTGAGCTGAATTCATTGAATGGTGGCATTATGAAGTGATGAGAGTGATTCGTTGCTTTGCTGCATGTGAGAACAACAACGACACCAACCACCACGTAACTGATTATTTGCATGGATTGTGCGAGTGTAAGTTCATGCAGTCAGTCACAACGAAGAATTCACAAATGAAAGCAAATCTTTTATCAAAGAAGCATCAAGCTGTAAGCATAGCCTAGGAGTCAAAATTATTGGTGTCTGGGAAAGGACGCACCGGCGGTGGAGGAGTCACTGGCGGTGCAACATAATTGGTGATACCGTTCGGTGAGACTTGACATGGTGGAATCGGTACTGATAGTACCGACTTCACCCAGAATTCTCGTTGAGCCTTAACCACTGTGGCACTGAAAATAACAGTTGATTAATCGCCGACACACACCAATATGAGCATCTTTCGCGACTTATCGCAAAGTCCGTTTCCTTTATTCAGATCTGGACACGAATATTTGCGCGCCGTTCATACTGTACGCTCATAATCAATCAGTTCATCGATATTGCCTCACAATCAGTAAGATTTGCACTAGTTTTCACCTTCATTTAGATCGGAGTATGGATGATCAAAATGCTGAGAATCAGTTGTCTGCGAATGAATAAACAAAAATACGCTTTTAAAATATTGAACTGACACAAATTGTATGGTATCTTCGTCGTTATAGTCATTCTTCCACCACAACTTGATATGTTTCTTTCGTTCATCATGTGAATGCGTCACTGAATCCTTAAACCGAAAGCATTGTTGCTGCCATGATCCATTGTCGTCCAGACGTAAAAACTGTCCCATCCTAAAAGGATTTTTCTCGTTATTTCAGTAGTTCGCTTCCAACTCTTGCAAACTCAAAGTTTTGCTCTGCAGCAAAACATTCTGACAATTTGCTCTACTCACAATCAATCGCAACTCCATTGACGTCACATCTTATAAACCACATTCGAAAGCTTCCTTATCCGAGGTTTCTCCTAGGAACTTTTGTGCGCTCTATTTCTTTTGCTTGACAGAAAAAGGATTGATGCGCTTTTAGTTTCAAACCCGTTTCGCGCTCTTCGTCTAGTTTTTTCAGTTCAAATCTAGACGGTTACGAGGTGATAAAACTGGGCGGTACGATTCTTATGTCTGTACTGCTGATGTTTGTTATCTGGAATGGGAGTTGAAGAGGTGAAGTAAAATGGATGGTAGGGAATAACTTTTGAAGTGAATGAAACGAACATGAAACAAAAGTTGTCTCATTTAATTGAATGCTTACTGTTCAATTTTCATTTTCAATTGGATGACAGCGACAAAAAAAAAAACAGAAAACAACTGGCAAACTCGAAGTTGCAATTCTCTTTTATTCTCGTGGTGATTTTTTGAGAACTAAAACGGACTTAGTACCAGATGGCATCAACGCCGACGACATAGATCATATGTGATCGATGGTCATGATCAATGTGATGTACATCGATGGTAATTAACTCAAATACTGTTTAGGAAAAGAAGGCTGCTCAAGAATCGAGTTCAAAGAACGGTACATGATGAAAGTTTCACGAGTTTGCGCACATCGTTTTGAGGATCAATGCTGAAAATGAAACGAAAGCTTATCGCACAACCTTTTGCCTTGATGTGGTCCACGATAGACAATTGGCTGGATAGCAAATCCCCGGAATTTATCAGTTGATGAATTGCCTTTTAGCGTTACTGAAATTTCGCTCTCTTCATATGTTTATGACAATATGCATGAATGAAAATCGAAATGATCAGACAGATTAGAGATGATGTGGAATAGGTGAATAACTTTGATCGTCTAAAGGTACATTCGGTAATCGGTAATTGTTAATCGTATCAGGAAGAGTCGTTAGCATTTGCAATGTTCGCTCGAAAACACTGCTAAGGCTTCAAATAAAAACATTTTCAGAAACCAGATAAGTCAGTGCAATATTTTAACTTTGCTTTTATTGCTCCAATGTAAACCAACGACGATCAAAAAATGAAACTGCAGGAAGATGAAATAAAGAAATGATCAAAAAATGCTCTAAAATCACTGCTTTTTATCGTTTAAAAACTCGTTTCCTCATTTCATTGACACATAAAAAGTATTTTGAAGGCAGAAAAATATTCAGAATGTTCTCACATTCAATCGGTTGACTTCTCCAATAACATTTTTGCGCTACCGCGATTGTGTACGGCGGATTTGTCAACTGAAATTCCAATTGATTGTTTTTGAGAAATTTTGATTGCAAATTATTTTCAGCACATGGTCATTCCACTCACGTTCCATTGCTTTTGGGACCAGAAATGTTACTTGTTCATGATGAATGGTTTGATGTCGAGTAGAACAGTTTGGCAATACGATGACTTCATAGTCAGACAATGCAAGTTGACTAACTGGCGATGACACCATTGAGATTATTCGGCAGCGATAATTATCAATCGCCATTTTTTGATGGTTCGAAGAGCAAGGAATTAGTGATGCTCGTGACAATTTTTAGGACTTTAATGATTCCAAGACTTAAGTTAACAATAGAGGAAGGTCTTAAGAATAAGTTTTTTTCGGCAATTGTGGCTATGCTGAACAATGGAAAACACGGTAATTGAAGCTAGAGCAAGAAGCATATTGAGAGCGGAACAAACTGACGACTTTCTGTTGTCTGAATAATGCGGATGCTTTTTGTTCAAGGCGAACAATGTATAAATGATCGGTACATTCAAGAATCTCGTATCATACTTATGCTCGACTATAGTTAACGTACCATTATGCCATGCTTTCACTTCAGTACGTGAGAAACATTTCGCTCGAAATTTTTACTATTTTGTCTGAAACTTTTTTCGAGGCGTGTATCGCTGAAAATACCCTCAAGCTGTGTGTACTTGCTTCCTTCGCTCCATTTATCAGTTATAAACTTTCCATAAAGATAAAGATCGTCATTAGTATCAGACGCATTTGTTTCAGTTTGATGTGTTGAAACGAGTTTAGACACTTTCAAAAGAATAAATCGTGTGACAAGCGAACCAAATGGTTCGATGACAAGCAAAGTAAATGATTGCTGGAAATGATAATATCAGATAGAATTTTGTTTTTACGAGACATCGTTCACAAATGAGCGCATAAATCATCAGAATGCAACTAACGTGCTTGCACACCCAAATGGATCAGCGAATAAGCGGAAAACTGTTTGCTTGGAATTCGCTTAAAAAATGCATTGAATGAAACGTTATGGTTCGTATTTTCATCATAAATTAATTTATTGCTCTCTCTTGCCGATAATTTCATTGCTGATGATAAAAGATAGCCTTTCTTCAATAGGTTTTTGTTCCTTACGTAAGTCATAGAATTTGTATTTTGAACCTTCGCACTGTTCCTATGGAATTATCCAAAAATTAAGATTAACTTCAACAGCTCTGTCATTAAATTGCTCAAAGCATAAGGTGAAAATGTTCAAAACCGGATGAGGATCATAGATTATATACTATCGGGTATCTGAATAATTGCTCCCAAAAAAATAACTGCCAGATGAATGCCCTCGGACACTAACTCTCCAGACATTCGCCTCCCAAAACAACTACCCCGATATGTCATCTTCGACAGTTTGCCTTCACACAATACACATTTTCGTAAACATAAGTTCTTTCGATCCTCACTATTAATATCACAATCATTATCTCTGTCGCTACTGTTGCATTATATTGATATTCTCACTCTAAGGTTGAGACTGGAATGGAGGCTTAGCTTGAGTCTGATGCTTGGGCCTAGGCTGAAGTTCACGTCAAGGCTGCGGCCGAACCTCAGATAACGCTATAGCTAATCGTAAAGAGGAGATGTCTGTCGCATTTAGTTGGAAGTAGATTGCTGAGAGCAGTTATCTGGGATGCAGTTGATCCGAAACAGTTGCTCTAGAACCATACTATCGTCATCTGTATTGCGCGCTTCGATGCTTCAAACGATGGAGTAGGAAACGAAAGGTCTTCTCAGAACAATTTTGCTGCGATAAACTTACACATAATTTATTTTCGGTCAAAAAAAGAACATCCTCAGCAATGAGATCAAAATATTGCGGAAATTGAATTTCGTGGATTGGAATGGATTAGGCGACAGGAGTATGGATTCAATGACTTATCGAAACAGTTTTCCGCCATGACGCTTTCTTGAGGCTTTCTATCACGTTTCTGAGGAATCAGATAGAGGAACTTCCGAAAAATTCCAGCGGAGTATCATTCTGATATTTTGATACACGTTCTATAGAGGTAAGCAAGAAGAGGACAAGAAAGCAGTGAATACCTGAAGTCCACCTTGATGTTCAACTGCTTCTAGCGGATTCATTGATTCAAATGCTGAATGTATGCAGGGTGCTCCATCAGGCCATGCACCACTCAAGTGATTTCCAACAAACGATACAGTGAATACAAACAGTATTTCTGACGTTGACATCATCGAATCGATCGAAATGTTTTGATATGGGTTATGTACTTGATAAGTAAATACAGTTTACGTTGACGGTTGGTTGCTGCACTGAAAATCGGGCTGAATGCAAAAATCCAATAGAATATCACTGGAAATTGCTTGTGGTTCCAGGAGAATAAATATAGTTTCTATGAACGGTGCGACTGTGAAAACTGAATTCGAAGAGTTTGTTCTGAGCGGTCCACCTTAGTCACTGTCTATGTGTGCCTTTATTACGATTAGTGCCTTGTTGATTAAGAACAAGAGAGAAGACGAGCTGAGCTGATGCAACAACGAATCATCTACTTGACGAATTTTTACTCATGAAGAATAATGAATCAAGTAACAATCGATTCAGTATTTTGGTTGCGTGTCGATGGTTAATAAAGGGCTAAGTGGAGACTTTAGTGATGATACGACAATTGTCGTCGACAAATCACTACTGAAAAGCGTTTCTTAAAGTTTGCGACACTTTTCGCAACTCAACTCATAATCGGAATTTTTCGCAGCGTGATAATGATTCGATTCGTTTGGGTGTCACCTCACAAATTTTTATCAAAACCAGATTTTTCACTTTCAGTTTATGCGCAAAAAAAAACACAAATATCATTACAACTCGAAAGAAAGTGAAGAAACTATGTATTATACAAACAAACTGCACATAACATAGGAATGAACGAACGCATTCAAGCAATTCATTTAAGAGGTTTTGCATGATTCATTACGATGCGATTACATGTGAACAGTTGCACAAGCTTCCATAATATGACTTTCGCGATTTTTTCGCGGTTCAATTCGCTCGAAATGGAATGAATTGGTTTTCTTGAAACTCGTTGTGATTTTTTCACTATTTTCCAAAACCAGTTTCAGTCATTTCAGATTCATTTATTGATTTTTTTGGAATTCAAGAATTTATCGGATCATAGTTAAAAATGCGCGAAAAAACAAAAAATTAGTGGAGTAAGACGGCAAGGAATTGGTCAGTTTTGTATAGGAGGAATGGTGAGGAAAGTGCAGATTTTTTGACATATTCAGACACTCGTTTTGATCGCTTTATGAATATTGTGAGAATGAGATTAAAACTTGAAGAAATGACGAAAATTAGATCAAATGAATAGTCATTTAAGGAGCGGAAAGTGAACGTATTCATTCATTTATTTGAATCTGTGAACATTCAATTGAATCGAATAAATATGCGATAATTTGAAGGTGACACAGGTTGGTCAAACAGATAGTGATCGTTAAGGAGAAGGAGAAATTTTGAAGTGAAAGTTTGGTGGTTGGGTTTGGCATTAGGTGTTTGCTGAAGACGAAGATGAAAGGTGAGATAAGACGGGCAAGCAATGAGGATTAATTAAAAGTTCTGTACGGTTTCGGATAATACGAATGATGAATTTTTGAGCTGATTGATTTCAACAGATATGAACACATCGAAAATTCATTGGCCGATAACTAGTAGATTTTGATGAGGAAACGGCGAAACGAATAGGGGTCATTCAACGAAACTGGCAGCAATTAATCAAATAATGCTGATAACAACGTGTGCGCGATGAATAATAATTTGATAATAAGTGCTATCGAAATGAATTATGTATAGACGACTGAAGGCAGACTTTTGTTTGAGTGGATGGCGTGGCGTAGTGGATTGGATTCGTCGACGATAAAAATGTGAAGACGACGTTTCAAATCGTTATTGGAAACATACAACACGTTTACAGGAAACTACTAACCAACTAACTAACGTCGATCGTCAGCAGCGCTGAACCTGTTTCAGTGTCAACTCCTTCCATTATAATTCTATGTTTCATCATACATTCCATTTGTTATCGAATTTGCTACAGATTTTCATGCATTTCCGAGATTTGTCAGAAAGCGATACCGCTGCACACCTCGTAAAATGACGTGAACAAGTTCATATGGTGCATTCATTTCCTAGTGATTAGGAATCCGTTTGACGACTGCTTGAAAATACGAATCGAAAATATGGGAAATAGGTATGGTGTCAGTGGTTTCGTTTCAATTCCAACTTTGCGCTTATGAATTATGCTTATGAGTTTTTTGGCTTGCCAGATGATCTATCCTTGGAGGGGAGTGCAACTTCGAACGACAAGAACTTTTGGGCAAGTCGATGTTACTTGCTGTGTTCAGATGTCAAAAAGTTTTTGAGGTCATATTTACGAATGCGCATTGAATGCGCAAAATAACATGCTTCGTGCGCGTCGAATTGACCGACGAACGGAGTTTTGAGTGGTTTTGATGTGAATTGATGATAGAGTGAATTATTACAATCAGGTTCTGAAGATGCTATTAGCGATTATAAAGATGAATTTAATCGTCATACTTTGATCATTATTCATCTTTCACAGATCATTCTGATCGGCAATAAAAACAAATTTTATAACTCTCCGATTCCGTGCTAAAGTGGAAAATTACTTCAACCTTTTATTTGCCGTATTCAGCGAAGAATATGCTAAAATGGTTGCTGATATAGACTGACTAAAGCTACAAAGTTCACGGCTATCTCAAACAGATACAGAAACTTACGGAGTATTTTTGAAATAACCTCGCCAAAGGTCATTTCGGGTAATAGTGTACGAAGGTATCTTCTCTGGAACGACTCAGTGTTTCCAGATGGAAGTCAGAATTTCAATAAATGAAGCGCAAAAAAGGGAGCCAACGACGTCGCTGACACCATCTGTCGGTGATTGTCTTCGAAATTTCGGTGTTGTTCTTTTCCAATCACGTTTTCAAATCCACCTTTAAGGTCTTTCGAGCCCATCGTTTCTCTGAAATGACGGTACTCGCTCAAAGACATTTAGCCTAGCGACAGTTCGCCTAAAGACACATTGCCTAACGGACAGTTTGCCTAACGGACAGTTTGCCTAACGGACAATTGCCTAACGGACAATTTGCCGAACGAACAGTTTGCCTAAGGAACAGTTTACCTATTAGGTGAAATATCCATTAAAAACCCTAAGTTAGGCAAACTGTCATTGGACTAGATGTGTTTAGACAGATTGACCGGTCACGGAAATGACAAGAAAGGATCCTCCAATTTGTAGCATTAGACTTATTTGTTAAGGTCTCTCCCGATCATAGTCAGGTAAAATACGAAGCTTTTTGAGGGTCAGTTTAGTTCCTACAAATATTGCTCAAATCATCAATTTCTCTTACTGTCAAAGGCGATGTGCGAATGCCATCCCATAGTAGCAGCTGATGTTTTCAACTCGTCGGTATTTTCATCACTTCAGTCATCGATCTCGCTGATCGATTTTTGCTGCTGTATTCATAACTGAAAATTTGCAATCTGATCGCAAGGATTTGAAGTGAAATTAATTGTACGTGCGATTTATGGCACTTGATGATTTTTGTGTAAAAAATTTAATGCGATTCGAGTGCATCATCTCAACTGGAGACCGTGTGTACCAGGTAATTAGTTACGGTGGACGTGACTGAATACGAACGATTGATTGATTGAGCATTTTTCTGACGTAGTTTGACTTTTTCATCGACCGGAGTCATTTTTGTGCTTGGTTTGATTCAGTTGCGGAAAATAATATTTGACTTCTTAAAGGAAAATAAAGGAAAAAACTGAGAACTCAATTGCCTTATTAAACGAGGCAGTTTCTATTCCGAAGCAGTTTTTCGATTGCCGAATGCATTTGATTTATATTGAGATTTGCACATCGCAAAAGATCACGTCAAATTTCGTTTAGCATTTCACTGGCGCTTGAAAAAATTATCCAATAGTGAAGGTGATAGAAGAGCAGGGTTAGCACTCTCTGTTATTTGATTACTTCTTCATCGGCCGCAGTTTGCAAAGAAATGCAACAAGATGATATCAAGTAGGTTTCATTTCAATGCTGCTTAGCATTTCAACATTTCACTATCAATTTTTCCTCTTCCTCTAGCATGCAATGGGCTTCAACTTCAAATATCCACCATTATCCATCAATTTACTCAATCGAATCTTCTATTCTTTGCACTGTCACGAAAAAATTTTACTCACTGCAGTCAACGATGAGGATGTGGTGAAAGTAACGCCCTTTTTCGTTTGTAATGTATCGTTGCAATTTCGTCAGTTTTTAAGAAATCCTTCTGCAGTTTGAACACATTAATGAAGTTTTTTGATTATCATCAGGTGATTTTTTCCGTCATTCATCTAGTGTAATACACCCACACGCATAACTCGTTCCAACCGACTTCGATTCGTTCAGCGGATGCCGAAAACAACGGACAAAATTTTGTACAGCGGCCGAATCAAAGAGTCGTGCAAAACACCAATGCAAATCACAAGAGTAAAATTACACTTCTCATTGGTTGGGCATCAATTTTTTGAAGATTAATGGCGGTGGTTCGAGTAGATAGATAGATTAAGAATGCAACAATCAGCGATATTTTATGCCTATTGCGATGTGCTCTTTCGGTGTTCATCAATCAACAATGATGCAGCACTCGTCCCTCAAATCAACGAACACTCGGCTTTATTCAACCGGGCTCTTGACTTGTCAGTCCGCTGATTACAAGAATGAATGTATGTCAATACGCCTTTCAAACCAGCGGATCAGTTGTTTTTTTTTCATTCAGTGGAAACAATCAATCAAGAAAAGTGTTATACTTATCGCACTCTACATGCGGGCGGCTAAAATCATTGAGCCTTGCAATTTTTTTTCTCAAGTGTCCATTTCATTCGTGTTTTTTGTCGTCGCATATGATTTTACAATTAGCGGTTTGCTGTTGAAGATCTTTATCTTTGCTGTTTGGGTTTTATGTATTGTTGAGGGTTTAGCTTCCGGTAACTTTTATAGTTTTTTGTATCTATAATGAAAACCATTGACGATATAGTCACTGTTTCACACATATATGCCTTGGCGCCATTTTCAGTTCATGTTTCGAATATTTTATGATCGATCATAACTTCGAATCAGAGTAAATGAAAACGGAGAATATATGGCGAAAACGTCATAAAAATTGCTTAAAATACATGCACTCTTTCACTGCTTCAAAAAATTCAGCGAACTACAAAAACTACAAAAAAGATCGCCAGCCAACTGAGGTCGATTGTTCAAATGGACAGCATAAAGGCGTTTAGTCAGAGTTCAACTGTCACTAAAACATACTTAGTCAACGCAGCATTGAGATGCTTCAATGTGCCAATCAACCAAACATTTGAATTAATATTTGCAGCATTCTGTTCATTCAATCCTGCATCTGAATGAAGTTCGCTGGAGCATAGTGAGCATGAGGAGAAGTTTTCTTTGGGACGGTTGAATCTTCACAATATCCGCTACATCCGACTAACCCACAAAATATCGTTTTCTGAATTTCATTTCTTTTCACCTCGGAATTTCTTACAAGTCAATTTCATTTCTCATAAGTCAATCGCTCAAATATGGTCAGCACATGATTTCTTAGATTCCAAATCACTTTATCTGTTGATTGGTTATTTCAAAATTTTTTCGTTTCGTTTCGTGATTGTCTGAAATCAAAATACTGCAGCGAATTGTGCTCGAATCGTTTTCTCGTGAACATTCAGTGCTGATGTACTTCAGAAATAGCGGCGAAATAAATTTGATAGGACTCAATCAAAGAGTGTAAAATTCAGGCGAAACACACATCGTATCGTTATCAATGTGCACCATATACGAATCTTGACAGCATAATGAAGGACGACTGCCTATGATGATGTTAAGAAATACTTTGCGTTCATTCAATTAATGTTTGTTCTTTCGAAACTGTGATATGAGTGCAAAAAGTTTTTGCGTCGTTCTCGAAATGATTCAACTCTAACGTAAACAAACTGATTCTGAGGAAAAAATTAATCAGACCAACTGTAAACAAACAGGGCACATATTTTCGGGCAAAAAATCGTGATGACGTTGTTCATTGGTTAACACGACTGATCAAACCATGTGAGAGCATCTTCTCAAAATATGGGTGGATGCGTGACCGGCATTGTCACCGCTCAGATAGCAAATTTATTTCTGCTCATGATCAAAGTTCGAAGTCCTTCGAATGCTTTATGGCGATCTCAATCTGACACATGCATGATTACCAAAATTTTTGCCAAGTCCGAAATGCTTTCCATTGTTGTCAAACAGTCGGATAACGCGTCAATGAAGTGTTGAAAAACACTCGAAAATTTCAGTGCCCATCTTACAATCAGATCACAAAAATTCACAAGCAAAAGCGGCGTGGAAAACAAACAAGCGATTGGAATTGTAAAAATTTTAGTGTTTCAGTGTAAGAAAACGAAAAGAATGCTGTGCAGATTTGTTCACTATGACAATTCGCAGTCCAGCCTCATGAAAGCATCATCATCATCATCAACATTCGTTATTAATTATATGCTAAATTAATGCTCGCTTTTTTCTTCCAATCGCTCCATCTCGAAAGCTTCGATCTTTTTAACTAACAAACAGATTACGTCATTTCGAATCATTTTTGTTGCATCACTTTTCATGCTTGGCATTTTTCAACTAATTTTGTCATAATTATATTGACAGAATTTCACAAATGTGTACTTTCTATTGGAGCAGTTGATAGGAACTATGACAGAAATTCGATGTGCGCATGCGTTCACTTTCGCTTTCACATCAACATTTTTTTCTGTTCTATCGCTAAAAATGCTTCATCGGCAACTAACCACAAAGAACGAACAGTAAGTCGTTCGAGTGGTGATAAGCCGATTAAAATCATCATTGGAAGCATTTAACACTATCACGCGTGCAACCAAGTAGACATCCTTCGATTGTGAAAACACAAAAATAGGAATACGGCATGAACACAGCGATGAATTCAGTAGATTTGAGATGTAACCGAAACAAAGTATTGAACATTTCTAAGTCCAACTGAAAAGGTTTTCCATAAACAGGTTATGACCGATAACAGATTTGCCAATCGTAAGAAGATAACTTTTCGAAAATACGCGACAAACAAAGTTACATGACAAATGAAATGCGCAAAGAAGCACTCTGAAGTAGTGAAAAATTCTGATGAGATCAAGTTGAATTTCTACACAGGTGAGGTTGACTCGGATGATGCCGACACATCATTCAGCTGGAATGTCGTCAACAGTATTGTTGTACTGTTATTTGCTGAATTGGTGCAATTATGCTCTTACTCTGAAATTATTGTTAATCTATTCCGGTGATTACCACTGAAGTTGTGTTTGTGCGAAGTTGGTTGCGAGCTGATTACTAGAACCAAATGTGTATGTGTAATTGTATATGCGTATTTATCAATTAAACTAAAACCATTCCATTCTCTCGTGTAACGCGTGTTTATCTTGTAGCTGTCAGAATGGAATGCAGGAAATTAAGAAGGACTAAAAAAAGGATAGAAAGGAATTGATCAGTAACAGCATGTGTTCAACAGATTAAAAGTGGCTGAGGAATCGTTCGAAATGACTATAATCTTTACAAGTTATCGATGATTAATGATATTTTCAGCGATGAAATGGCGTAAAAAATAAACTGGTCTACTTTATAGTTTGTGATGGCGTGACTGACTACATTGGAGTCAGTGCTTTTTGCATTTTATAATCACTGCGTGAATGGAACACAAATGAAACTCCGAACAGACATTCTCGACATCTTCAGCTTTTTTGAAGTGATCAGCTAGATGACTGACTGGCTCAGCGCTGTCTGGACTGATGAAGTTTGCAGAATTCATGAAGCGTAAAATAAAAACATCCACGAATCTGCCAATAACATTTGTGAAATTTTTTGACTCCATTGAAGAATTTTCCGCTTTTTGATCAAAAAACTTACTGTTCGAGTCAAAAATTCCGCGCCCAAAATATTAGCTGCAGTTGTCTCGGTCGAAGCTCTACAAAAAAGAGTCGGTTTACTCGCAGAATTGCGTCATTTGAGACTGATCCGATCGTTCTCTGTGTTTTGCCAGATCGATGCCGCCAACAGCGTATTGATGAACAAAGCACCGTTCGTATGGCTGACGATCGTGTATGTGAATGAATGGTTTCTTTCAAATTTGCACTCTGTGCTCCCCTTGTCTAGCTTATCAGTGCTTATTGTGAGTTTGAAAATGATTTACATTCAAGCAATGCACATTACGGGCTTATAAAATGATTTATATGCTAGACCGTATCGTATTATATGAATGTTCTATGGTCTTCTTCAAATAGACTGAAACGGTTGCATCGAAACAACTATGGAGCGTATAATTCGATGACTAACAAGAAACTCGTGGTTACTCCCACTGAATTATGACGGATCGTAGAGGAACTTCTCAACGAATTGTAAAATGACGTGAGATACATTGTAAAAACGGCAGTGGTGTTGTGTGATGTTTTAGATTTAAGTTAGTGTGTAAACACAATTGCCTGTGGCTTTTTGTTCGTAAGGTTTACTTCATGATATATGGTCTACTTGAAAGTGCCGACAGATCAAACAGTAAGAGATTTGAAGCATTATTACTCTGAAATTGAAAATGAAAACTAATTTCAACACTTGTATTTGTATGATCTCAAGTGGTCCAATTCACAGAAATTGTTCGTAAGAAGTTGAGATGATGTTCTTGATTTCATTGTAATGTGAAAGTGATGAGTGCAGATTTCACTCTTCAAATGCTCACGTATACAAGCTGTCAGCGAGTGATAATAAATCATTACAAACGGCACCACGTGCTCTTTTTTGAGTGCTAACGTCATTTTATTACAACAGTCAAACAATCGAAGCATCGAATCAAATCAAACAACAAAAACAAATAATGAATTGCTGCTGCTGCTGCTGATTGTCATGAACTGTTAAGAGGTGCTGATTGATAGTTGAATGGATATCAAGCCAGATGAGGTGCATCAATCAAAGCCCCCCACTGAGCATCATCATTTTATGCGTTCAATATTTCACGAACTCATTACATCATTTATCATCAGTTCACCACTATCATTATCACTAACATACATTTACTTAATTTCATAGTTGTCATCAGTTCAGTAAATAATCAATTGTAAACTTGCGTCCTTTTGATTTATTCAATATCTACGCATGACTTAGCACTAGTGAATCTCCTCAGATCATTCTTATCAGAATCACCCCACTATTTGCCGACATTACTCATCGCATTCATTCATCATTCTTTTATCATTGTCGTTGGGTCGTCGTCATAGAATCAAAATCAAAATCAAAATCGAAATCACAATATACACATACATATATGTAAACATTAATATGTCACTTCACGTTTTGCATTTCCGGTATGAATTTGTTACTTTTCGTATCTAAACTCATCGATCACTCGTGTTCACTGACGTCTTGATCTTTATGCATCGCGTGTATCAAGAGGAGCATGACAAAGTTCTATGCTTGATTGCAAGCACACCGACCGCCATGACATCAAGTGGCTGTCATGGAATGAGAAGAATTAGAAGATTGAATTAAATCTATGTGTGTTTGGGTGTGTAAAAATGTCGTTGTGATCTTGTTTTGACTGCATCTCTTAAATTGATGAATAATGAATGTATATTCTTAGCTGTCTTAATCACTCACACTCGTTCACATTTTTAATCGTTACTATTCAACCAATACCACACACACACATCTACGGTATTCCATCCAACCGTAGCCGTTTCAAGGCTTGAAACATCCACTGAGAAACGTTTCAGTTTCAAAAATTGCCCAGGTATTATCATAACAGTATTAGGACTATGAAAATAAACAATCTCTGTACAGAATACACCACTTTTTGCTCGTCCGCAACCAATGTGTTCAGCTAGAGCGATGTGTGGATGATTGAATGGATCAGTGTGTGCCTTGCAAAAAGAAAACGGTCTGCTAAATGTTATCTAAGAATGTGTTAATTCGGCTGATAGCCACCAATGGTGTACCGGCATGCTTTGCTCTAATCTAAACGTCAATCACGGCACGTATCTTCCCTTATCGCTGACGTAAATAGCTGTCAAAGCAAATGTGGGATTCCATACCCAGCTACCATTTAAACCTCCATTGTGAAGGTAAACAATCGCCATAATTATCAATATCATGCCACCAGAAAAATACAGAGCGAAAAATCAAAAAAAAACTTCTGATTTTACTCTGTAGTGTGGTCAGAACAAAAAACAAACCTTCTTTACCTGCAAAAATGTAGCAAAAAAAAAGAGAACTGCTCCCAGCTCTTCAGCTCTCTGTAAAGAGTGTAGAAATGTTGACCACTTCGAATGCTTACCCTTTACAACGAGAATTTTGAGATTCAGGCCTGAAAATCTCATAACAGATATCAGTGATTATTGCGCATTTCAGTAAAATCATATCTGATCAAAAAAGACCATTTCAGGAGAATCAAACCGAACAACCTTGACAAGTTACCATTGAAATGATAAAACAACGAGAGTTGATAAGACGACAATCAATTAAATCATTCTGCTGAATAACTGTGCAGTTTGTGATCGTTCTTTGGTAGAAGTTGCACGTTGCAATGCAAATATCAGAATGCAATTAGTGTCACTTTTAATGATACTGCTGCTTAATTGAAAAGTTTAACCAATTTTGTACTCTAATATCGATATGTTTGAAAGTCTTTGAAAGAAAACTTTTTACTCATCCAAAAAGGTCAATCCTCTGTATGAAACAGGCTCCAGAAAGGTGACGACTTGTGAATGTGTGTGCCAACGATGGGACGGACAACTTCGACGCGACTTTGGTGTAACATTCTGTCGCATTTTTATCGTAAAAATAAACGAGTTATCAAGCAATTATGTGAAGAAAACTATCATGTAATGAAAAAGAAACTGAAAATTTGTCAATTTGCATCGCTCCTCGTGTGCTTTTGAGATTATTGTTCGCATAGGTCAACCCCATAGAGATGTGTTTACTTTTGAAAATTCGACTTTTTGTCGCATAACAGATGAAAAAGAAGTTGATTAATGAATGCACTGTGAATTGAAACTGACAGATTACTGCGAAAAGGTGACAATTCAACGATCTTCAACAAATCACCATTTTTACACAGCAATGAAATTCGTTTTCCTGACATGATTGCGCTTTCAATTAAGAGAATTACTGCTAATTCGGCGACTGTTTGACCTTTGCTTGCTCTCAAAGTACATACGATGTAGACAGCAGATACTCGCAAACGTTCATGGACTCTCTTTGATGTGAATTCCACAAACGCAAAAGGACACATTGGCAACAAGCATTCACTTATTTGTGAGCGTTTCGAGACGAATTCAGAAGTCATAAACAAACAGTGCGAAAAAGTATGTCGATGTTCTTGGCGAATGAAATTGTTTTAAGACAGAAATTTATCTGAAATTATCATCTATTAAACATTTACTCAAATTTTTTCAGGTTAGCACTGAAACTTATGATAATACTATGGAGAAAATCCTTGTAAGTTCCTTGCAGATTTCACCATACGACACTGAAAATTCTAAAATTCAGCGAATTCTAATTGTGAGAAATTAATGAGAATTGCATTGTTTTGTTGCTGTGGACAGAATTTGTGTGTATCAACAGAAGATATTTTGAAAATTGAAATTGATAACTTTATATAAGTGGTGAATTGTCTCAGTGAGCTTTGTGTCGTCGTTGTGCAGGAAGTCATAACTTGAGCATTAGTGTGCGTAATCGTTTTTTGAACAAGAACCACTGATGGGAACGTAAACACTAAGCAATAATATTAATGCCTTTTTTGGCGATACGATCGGATTTCCGTTTGATGAACGATCAACAATGAATCCAATTGTGCCGAAGCTTCGACACCTCTACAGTTGAGAGTGACCGATGTAGAACTTTTTCAACTGGTCGAAGGGAAGACGGATCGGATAGCCTGCAGAGGTGATATCACTTATCGGTCAGACGATCATCCATCCCCCTACGGCTGCGCCTGATAATCTGACAGTCGTTTATACTGAATTCCGATGTAGTAGCTGAGTTCGCGTAATACTTGATGCAGACCTTGCAGGATTGAATTGCTCCTATCAGTTAATATACATCTAGCTGGGTTGTTGGATGTGTGCAGATATAATATGATGAAATATTTTAGTTGCATCAGAAGAATATATGCTAATTTGCAAAAAAGGCTACCTTTTGAGTCTGATTGATATTTTTTAATGACTTAAGTGTGGCATTTGTGAGTGGCTGTTGGTTGGGTTGCTGCTTTACAGTAGGAATGTTTCGCGCGCGCTTAGTTTTACAATCTGTATGGGAATGAGAGCAAACGGAAATGACGAAAATGTTGATTGTTAGGGCGATTTTAGAGGCGAGTTGAATGAATCAAGTGAATGGAATGGAATGATTGAATGGATAAAGGAATCATTGAATTAATGAATGGACAGACAGAGAAAGGTAGATGATAGAGAGAGAGATTGTTGGGCGAATCACTGAATGATGATGGTGATGATGATGATGAAATGTAAATTAGGCGTTTTCATCAGGATGATTCAAGATGATGAAATTGTAGCAACTAGAGATAAACATACAACATAACTATTGTCGAACGGTGTGTTGATGTGATGATGGCAGAATTTGAATATCGTCGCTAAATTTGCGATGAATTATCGCTCGATTTTCGTTATTGAAAGGCCGATACTACCTACCAGCATTTGCACAGAAAGAGACTCGCGATGCGATCGCCATGTGACTATCTATCTATGAGTGATTCATTTAGACATTTCTGACAAATGCGAATGATTGACGTTCGCATGAACGTACGGCTAAAAAACATCTACTCGCAATCGTCACCGCAGCCCGATTTTTTTCCGCAAACCATAACCAACTATCGCTGTTCTTCTGGAATTCATTCGTATGTGCGAGCAGATCGCACTGGCGTGATAAACCATCTACGCCAATCTAATACCAATCACAAAAGAGAGTACATTGGTGAGATGCCAATATGGTCAGGTGTTAATACACATACATACATACATACCTGTATAAACGTCTCTAGGTTTCTAATAATAGCGCAGGGTGTCATGGGAACACGACTGAGAATGTGATAATTAGTGCATTTGACGAAACGATTTGTGCTCAATCTGTACGGAAGACATTTTTTTGCGCTTTCAGTAATAAAAATAGATTTTCAATTTTTCCAACAAAAATAATTTCTCAATAAGATTTTCAATTTTTTCGATGAGAATTTTTCAGTAAGGCAGACTTTCAACGGAAGGAATCGCATTCGTTTTGTCAAAATTGTAATTTCGCTTGTTTCTTAACCAATCACATGTAACAAAATGATAAATTGCAGTTGCAGATTACAGAGAGTGTATTGTTCTTGTTGTTGTCTTTTCAGTTTCGATTGAGTGATAATTTAATTGTTTGATCTTGCGAATGTGTTTTTATTCAGTAAATAAAGTAGCACCTAACAACAGACACATAAAAACATTTGGAAACATCTTTCATCCAAACTGCGTGCGATACATCTCATAAATTCATCCACATTCAACATCTTTTGAACTTCTTCAACATTTCACGCAATTACTCTTCGTCTTCAATTGTCCGTCGTCTTGTTCTCTTCTTTTTTTGTTTTGTTCTGCCCTGACAGTCGTTCGACAGTTCACCCGTCGTCATTCGCTTGTTTGTTCCTTCATCATCTCTTATCGTTTATCACTTTTTCTCATCTTCTCTTGTCTTTATCACTTATCGTTAAGCATGCTCCCAAGTGAATCACCACGTTCCTCTTGAGCGAAAGCTTTTTCTGTCGCTCATCTTCCTTTCGAAGCTCATCATCAAAACGTCTCTTCATAAGCAAACTTCGTCATTCCTTCTTGTCCGTCTTCTCCTCCTCTGTAAAAGGTTCCACGAATTAATTTGGCACCAGCAATAGTCGGTCATAAACGTTATAATAAATGTACACATACGAATGAATGAATAATACCACAGAAAAGCAATAGAACGAAGAGAAACACGAAACAAGAGTGCGTGATCGGAATGAGCACATGGTTGGCGAGAAGGAGATTGAGAAGACGATGATGGATGTGATGATGTGATTTGGTGATGATGACGATGAGACGAGTAGTGATAATACGAAATGATGTGATGTGATGATGATAATTTGAACAGGTGGAGGGGCGGGGCAAGCGTTAAAGTACCTGTGGAATGAATGAGTTGGTAAGTGTATTTAATGATGGTATTTAGTGCTTTGATGTAATCATATCAGTTCTGTTCTGAATTATCACTACTCACTACTCACAATTACTGTTTACTATCATTGCGCTATCGGATATATATTTTGGATATCTGTGTGGTAAAACAACTGAACACATTTCTTTGATCGAATCATCTCTGCTGAGTCATTATCATTATTGTTGCACTTCGTGATAAACTGCTGCAACACATTCATTGTAACATTGGCAATCCCTTTGATGGCTCCACTGAATATACGCAGTCGGAAATTGCTCTTAAACGACAGTGAACTGCCATGCACCGATCGGCATTCGCCCTTACCATGCTCACCGGAAGTGAACGAAGAGGCGTTCGTCTTCCAAGATCCTGGCTTCCCGAAACAGTCACGGATCGACGGTGAGGTCTGGCCACCAATATTCAAACCTGCTTTCGTAAGGTAGTAACTCTTTGCTTGTTCATTTTATTATTCAACAAATCAAACCATTGGTTTAGAAACGCTCCCAATTGTTGGTCATTTCCGTTGAACAGAACCTGATATTTGACGACCACGTGACACTCTAGACGTGCAAAATAGAGACAGTCTTCTGGTGAAAACGAGATTAGAAACGTGATGATTACCGTAGTCACATGATCATATTAAAATGGGTTGGAATGATTGATATAGAAAAGAGGTGCGAGCGATTTCAGTATGAGACGAGAAAAGATTTTCGAAATAAGTGATGATTCAGCGATGAACTGACTGAAGAATGACGCAAAAGATAATCTGATCGCTTGTTACAGAGGTGCAAAAGCGTTGAAGGTGCGCGACAGTGACGTTTTCGTGTGCACATATCCCAAGTGTGGTACCACCTGGATTCAGCATATTTGCTCACAACTATTAAGCGATGATTATGGGCCTGATGTCGGCCACGGTAAAGGTGTTTATTGGAATTTGTTCACTCCAAATATCAAACTCAACCATCCAAAAAGTGAATCTAGAAAAATATATCTCAGCGATGTACTTTTGAAGTTCATGAGACCAGCGACAAATTAAAATGTGCACATAACACAGCGAAGAGTGAAATTATTCGCAAAAAAATTCCGTCTGCTGTCTCGTTGAGTAAGGGGGCACATGAATTGAATTGAATTGAATTAGCGAATGAAAAATGTCGCCTCGTTCTTCTGTCATCCGTCAAACGAGCAAAAAAATGTCGAGGCGAATGATACGTTCATTTTTTTGGAATTATTGGTAAATTTCATGTGCCCGTCTGCTCAACATTTAAGTGAAGTGACTGGCACTCACTAGTGGAAATTATTTTTAGATGCTCTTTCAGAATTATGCGTCACCAGTCCGATGATCGAACGAATGGGCGCCAAGTTTGCGGACAATTTGGAGGGTCGACGATTGCTGAAGACCCACTTTGCATGGCACAATTTGCCGAAGAATAGCAAAGCAAAATACATTTATGCGGTACGAAATCCGAAAGACTGCTTGACCAGGTTTGCTTTTGAACATCACTCGAAGAATTTTGATCGTTCAGTTCGTAGACTGCTTAATTGCACGTAGTGCTGAATGCTTACGTATTTGCTGGAGAAGTTGGCAGTTGTTCACTGTACTGAGCGGTGAATAATGCCCTCGTTTTGTACGTTAATCGAGTACAATCAAAAGTTTTTGTCAACATCCGCAATAAGTTCACAAACGCACTTTCCGACATCACACCATTTTGCACTGAGCAACAGTACATTTAGCGATAGCCGAAACGTGAAGAAAATATCACCGCGAATAGATCGATCATTTTAATTCGATGATTACAGTTGTCTAGTTTGTGTCAAACGATAGCACTTCCTTCCTTTCTTCAGCACAGTTTAAAATGCCAATTCAATTTCGAGCACTTAATTATGAAGAGCGAGCGTTTTGAAGTTTTTATTATTTTGAAGTCGATCATTGCTTATTTGCCAACAAATTTTAACGAACTAACAACGCAACTGTTGCTTTGCTAAATTCAACATTTTCGTCTGCTATTGTTAAATGCTGACTCAAATGCGTTGTTTTTATGGCGCAGATGTTATTGTTCGTCTATGAACACATGGAACGGAAAAACAACAAAAAATGTAATAGAACTGATGTGCAGATGACGTATCGCATTCTGTGAGCAATGTTCAGTATTAGAAAACTTGAATGACAGACATTTCGCCGAAACTCCGAATGAATGTTCGCATTTTCAGTTATTTCTTCCACAACCGAAATTTCAAAATCTACGACTTTGAATTCGGCAATTTCGCTGATTTCTTCAAACTGTTCATGAGTGACAACATCGCATTCGGCAACTACTTCGAGCATTTGTTGAGCTGGTTACCGCACTTGAGCGACGACAATGTGCTCTTCTTGAAGTACGAAGATATGTGTGCCGACCTGAGATCAGCGGTCATCAAAATTGGCCGTTTCCTCGGCGGAAAAGCCGCAGCAATGGTTGAGGATGAGACAATTGTTGAGAGCATCGTTCGATCGAGTACCATCGGGGCGATGAAGAAAGATCAATGGCGATGGTTTCCCGAGCACAATTTGTGAGTTTCGCAAGAATTGTTTGTTGTTCATTTCTTTTTTTTGTGTTGCTTTTCTTGCCCTGAGTTCATCATCACTCCTAATCGCAGTGTCACGCAATACAATGAGGCCAACGATTCTAAGCTCGCTTCTTCTTCTCAACTCTCAACGTTCATTGCGCTAATTTCATTTGAATGTTGCAAGTAACTATCTATGCGGAGTCGGCAACGCCGACCTGCCACTTGAATGTAGTCATCAGTGGTGGGTGACAGCATGGCGACATGACTGTCAGTCAATAAAAACAGCAATATTGATCATATCAATCTAATTCAAGCAAAATTATCGTCTCAATTGAAACATATTGTGAATAGTCGTCACACCGTTGAATAACATAATTTTATGCCAGTCTATTGTTGAATAATAACAGAACGACTACCAGCACATCGAACCCATTTTAGCGATAACAACATCTTGATGACACGCTGTGATCTAATTGTTATTGTAGTATTCTATAAACAGATCATGCAGAAAAGGAATCATATCAATCTATAGCAACTTGTCACATTACTTTATTGCTGTTTATTGACATAACGTGGTCGACTATCACTGAAAGTATTCTGAATCGGCAGAAAAAGCACACTCTGATAGCACATGATAGGTCGGGCGAACTGCTGCTGTTGCTGCTGCCATACAAACACAGCAAATCGCAATTGCACAAACAAGTTTTTGATTTATTAAGAAAGATCCATCCATCTGCTTGAATGTTACACCTAACTCACTCAGTTCATAAATACGTCCAGTTATTATTGCGCATTACAGTTACTTATTACTGATGTTCTATTTATCACGTTATATTTATTCTGTACATCACTGATATATCAATTCACCTGCTTCCGTCATCATTATTATTGATATTAATGAATTGTTAGCGTTGTTATGACACAGCAGATAACAAACACTTCGAACCACGTGACAATATCAATCATCGTGTTTATCGCATAGTTGAGACTTTCCTACTGAATGAAAGACTTGAGATTAAAGGGGAGCTAGAATTGACATTAGCAGCAGCAGCAGTCATTCTCATGAATGAATTTGATTTCTTTTCGCGATATTTCATTGCTGAAGTAAATGACTTCTGGACAAAGTGCGTTCAAACAATGAACGTACTTATTAATATTATTGTTGACAGAATATTGCACGCCGCCGCCCATCACTGTTGTTGAATTATCAATTTGTTATTAGTGCTTGTTTGATGAACAAGAAGAAGAAAATATTTACGAATTTTGGCAAATGCGTCGCTCTACGTTACAGCAGCGCAAATCAAGTTATTATTATCACAAAATAGCTATTTTAAGTACAATCAACAAAATGTGCAAACGATAGCAAAGTTTAAGAATGTTTGATGAGTGCAAAACAAACAACGTTTCATTTGAACGTCAGTTTCAGACGCCAAAACACTTTCATTCGAAAGGGTGGCAGTGGTGACTGGAAGAACTATTTCAATCGCGAACAATCGAAACGCGTCGACGATGTTTTCCGGAAAAGACTGAGTGGAACGATCGCCGAGAACTGGTGGATAGAGGAGATGTCATGGGATGAAGACGAGGAATCCGACGATATGTACGAAGATGAGGGCATTTTTGAGGCTGATATCGACTCATCATCAAGTCTAAGCTCGGACTGCTCCACGCTGACTGGCAATCAACCAGCCGCAATTACCAGAATACGAATATCGCCGACTGCATCGTCCTCATCGACAAGCAATCGCCATCTAGATTCATCGTCATCAGTCAAGTCAACCTCTTCCGAAGTGGATGCAGACAATTCGTTAGTCTCATCGCAGGAGGGTTTATCATCGCTGATAAGCATCAGTCATTTGAATGTTCCAAGTTCGGCAGACCTATGGCGTGCCAGACTCTGCTCAACATCACCGCAATCATCTGGTTGCGGTTCGCTATCGTCATCCTTTTGTTCATCCATAGACTCATTTCAGTGATTCGCGTCGATTTTTTTGAAAATATGGTTTCCAATTTTTTAAGCTGATGACTGCGAAACATCAGTAAGGGAACTGAAATTGAAATTATATACGGTCAGGTGTTGAATTCGCAATCATTTCTATGAGTCGTCTCGCTCCGAATTCACCTCACTTCAAATAAGAGATGAGCTGAATCACTGTTAATTAGTTCTTCATTTCTATAATAATATAGTTGCTGTTAATTAGTTCGTTTGCGATTGCATTTTATTCGTTATTATGCTATTACAATACAAATTTACTCAAGCTGTATACCAACCACATTTAAGTGTATATTCATATAGTTAGAGATTATCAATATCAGTGTAGCATATCTCCTTCCCGTCTTCTCAATAATTACCATACATAATCTCATCATGACCAAACATTACTGTTTCACAGATGTAATTTATTTCGTCATATTGCTCATGGTCCACTGTACGTACGACCGTTCCATGTTTGTCTGTAAATACTCCTTCACATAACTTATTCGAGTGCATTATTTATTACGTATTGCTGTTAATTGTTATGAATGTTCATTCGTAGCTCGAATGTTATCTGTATATATTTATCTGTATGTACACTGATGCGGTTTGCACTCGTCAGCATGATAGATATGCATGTATACACGCATGATACTTTATTGTGTTGTTATGCCATCACATATCTCAATTGTTTTTACTTGTAAAATAAAAATATTCATATTACCCATTCATGATACGAACATTTCAACGTAGCACTACTGCAATACAATACTGACTTTCTCATTAATCCGCCTAGTAATTATTCTAATGGAAAATGAACTGATCTTCATCTTGAATACGCCTCTAAGATACACAGGATGAGAGAATTTTAATAAGTTGAGCATTTAACAAAGCTCGCAATGTTTTTGATAGATGAATGCACTATCGTTAAGCAGAGTGCGTCCACATTCAGAACTATCAAAACGAATTGAACGAGCATGATGAACAAGATAACCAAGGATGATCGTCCACATTTGTACGAATTTCTCATAAACAGACTTTTTTCGTTCGCAACATCAATCGGTTCGTTACTTCAGGATCACAAATGTGAGCCTGAAATCAAAACGCTCTAGAAAATGCCTATGCTATCTCTAAAAGGAAGCGTTGAGTGCAAAATGCAAATTGATAATTGATACGAATAGATGTGGGATAGAGAATGCGAAAACAGCTTCAAAAATTGTACGCATTTAAAAATCAATTCAAAACTATCTGTGCTAGTCATACTAAAGAGTAGTAAGGTTAGAAAGGAGAGCACTGATAAGAGCCGAGGTGATAAGTTCGCTCCAGTCAATTAGTTGCATAATGAACAGTACGCGACAAGCCACCAAAATGAGCCACGACCGTGCGTGCTTCTTATTTCTGATTCTATTCGCTTGTGCTACTTTACCGTTTGAATGCGAAGTAAGTGTTTTGTTGAAGTTTTCTTGTGTTTGTTACATTATTAAAAATGGGGAGATCAAGTTCAGTTCAAAAATTATCATTATTCAAGTGTGTAAAGACTGAGCTTGTTGCAAGCAGTTATCGACCTATGACACAACCTGCAGCCAGAAAACGGAACCTAAATCGTGAATACTAAATACAATGTTTCTAATTGTGAGCCAAACCAAGATGATTATTTGTTATTTTTGCATTCTGAATGAGTTAAGACGTCCAATCGTAAGATAATTATATCAGTTCGATGGCTGATGAAACTGACGAGTTGTGAGTGGAGCATAATTCACTATTGTTTTGATTCAGTTCAAACGATCAACGAAGATGACTAGCAAAAATTCATAATTTAACATTCCACATTGAGGAACTGCTTGAAGGGAGCCAATTTTTGTGATGTCCCACTTTATTTATTTATCTATCAGATTCATTGTTGAATAGAACAATGAATTTTCCATCAATCGGTTGAGTGTAAATGAATGAAACGTAACAATCAGATCATATGCTGAGTTGAACGTGATAAAGAAGTCATATGCTGAGTTGAACGTGATAAAGTTTGTTTGCTTAATGGCGACGTGCCGTATCTTGTCCCGACAGTATTTATGTCCATTTACGACCGAGGCCATTTTTTCGGCTTTTTGGAATGGCAATAAAAAAATTGAAGAGCGCTTATAATTCTGTTGTTTTTTTTTTCATTTGAAAATCGAGCAAGAACTAATGGATCGATGACGTTGACCCTCCAATACGGTTTCATAAATTGCACAGTCCTGTGACTGATTAAAGTGGAATTTTCAAATCAAAAAATAAAGTTCTTTCGACAATCATAATAAAAACGAGAAATTCAGGCGCATATACGAAATCGATCGTTGAAACGAATCTTAGAGTGGAAAAAACGTGATGAGAACTTTCGTAGAATCACAGCAGTAGCAAAGCCGTTGAGTTTCGTAGTTGAGAAGAATGTCGGCGAAGTGAATGTCGAGCAGAAAATGGAACATATCATCGAAGCGAATGCCATCAACGCAGATGACTCAAACGAAGACGTCGACTTAATCTCCGTTGTACCAATGCGAAAAATCCGTTTGCCAACTGCTCATCACGCCATTCGTCAGCATCGAGGTGCCCGTTCTTCTGACGATTCATTTTTCAATAACACATTTTCTCATTCGTATTCGGCATCCTTATTAATTTCACGCAGACTGCTAATTTTTCGGTCCATACAGAAGCAGCAGGCAAACATTGTCTTCTCTTATAAGGTTCATCTATTCCAGTGGATGAAATCGTTCCAAGAATTTCCAGGTGCTAATGATAAAGAATTCCGGAAATGGCTAACAGTGAAAATCGCTAAGATCAACAAAAAGAGATTACATCAAGCACGTGTAAGTGCTTGATCATACCATCTTTATCGATCTTGAAAAATGAAGATCAAATACCTCTTAATAGTGGATCAGCAATATTTCAACACCATTTGCTAGAAATGGAACATTACGGCACAACAATTTTGGCAACGTCGGATTAGCACCGTCGTCTTGGCGCCGAATAACCTTCTCTTCATAAGATATTCCGGATATACTACCTCAGACAATCAACAAATTGTTTTGCACAACAAGGAGGAACCAATAGAATTCACTGACAATGAGAATGAAGCAATCCAACCAGACAATGCAAGCGAAATATTAACAGCAAGGCCAAGCATAACTTACATTGAAAAATGTGAACATGGATTATAATCTTTAGGCTTCTTTGCGCTTTTCATGACTCCCGACCCTATCTCCTACCCTATTGAGCGCCCCGTACCTAATTTCGCTCTCGCGCCCAACCGCGCTTCCAACTGAATGTAATCAATTTCAGCGAGCGAAGTTGAATAGGAAGCCGGTTCCCACGGGTAAACTTGATGAACAGAAATGGTGGGACGCTGATGGTCAGTCGAATGATGAAGAAACATGGGCGAATCGTAGGTATCTGCGAGAGCCGTGCTTAGTAAAGAGTGGAAAATTGTATGAACACAGGTGTGCAGTGAAAAGAGATGCTTTTTGAAATTTATTGGTATTGACTTCATTGAACGCTTGTGCCATTTTAATATCAGAACAACTCCAACAACGGCAATATTTTTTCATTCAGAACAAACCCTAACCGTACAGTTCGGTCTACTTGGTTCTTAGATTCATACACACTGCTTTATTTCCTCTATAAACCACTCGATGTTAATATTTGTAGAATTTCTATCATTGATTCAATCATGCCTAGATGCCACCACATAAATTCATTGGGTAAATGTGGCACTCAGCAGTCCATCAAACCCATATTCGATTAAGTTCCTCGTAGGACTGAGTGCACATTGGTAATGTGATTGATGTTCATGACAGAACAGCACTCGAGTGACCACTTCAGGACATATCCGAGACCATGGGAACTTGAGGACTTCGACGATACGCAACTACCGGAGGAGTTTGATTGGCGCAACGTGAGCGGTGTCAATTATTGCAGTCCAACCCGAAATCAGCATATTCCCGTATATTGCGGTAGTTGCTGGGTGTTCGGTGGAACAGGTATGTAAATGCCTTACTTTCATTCAAATAGTTCTTGCAGGAGATCACATTCAGACTGATTGAACATAATGATTGATAGGAGCATGATGTCATATTACAGCAACAATACTAGTAATGCTACAATTAATAATATTAACGTCTGTTTACAACAACGTCACAAATAATAGTAATGTTCAGCGACAATAGCAGTAAAATTTGTAATAAATCATAAACGTGATAAATAAAAGATAAAACAACAGTAACTGAACCAAAATAATAATATCGTTGCGAAGGGCATAGCAATCCATGTAGAATCTCTTCTCTATCGGTTCACTTGTTGATGTTTGAATGATTTATGTAATAATCGTTATATCTGCCTCATTACAACTCGAATGTAGTCACCAATCTTCGCGTGCTTCCAATAAACTGAACCTAGTTTACTGTAAACGTCAGAAAGATTACAACTCGACTGTAGTCACCAGTCTTTACTCCGAGACACGCATCGTTATTTCAACGAAATAACCTCAAAATGCACTTACATCATTCAGAAGATAACCAATCAACTGTTTCATATAAGTGCGTAGTCAATCGCGTGATTCGTTTGCATCATAATCATCCGGTTTCATTCATTATTGCAAATCTCTTTATTCTAATTTGTTTCGCCTCCTCAGTGAATGAAAAGAATTCATATGTAAAACTATGAAAAAAGAATTCAAATGTAAAACTTTATTATTTATTCAAGTCGACTTATCGACCGAAAAGAACAGCTGCACTAAGCTAAACTACAATTCAGTATAATGCAATAACATTAGGCACCTATAAACAACTCAATTAACCATGCTATCTCAAACGATGCTCACAGTCAACAAATTAGTAATGTGATGATGAAAAGATGATGAAAGAATGCACTTAACATTTATCGTACAAATTCACGACGAAAATCAATTGCTTGACAGGCGCCTTTGCGTAGTTTGAAGTGGAGGTGTTTGAAAACTGCTTTCGAGTTTAATGTCGCTGTTGTTTTGGTTCACAATGACTGCATTATTTCGATTTCGTCAAACGAATCAAGGATGATGTGAACGGACAATACAGGATACATTTAGCAATAAGAGCCATAACATAGATCAGAGCATTATGAGAATAACAAAAATATTGACCAATTGAAGGCGCGTTAACTGATCGTTTCAACATAGCACGTGGTAACAAATGGCCGATGACATTCCTTTCACCTCAGGTGATCTCTTATTGTTTTGATTTTTCTTGATTTGTCGAATTCTGAGTGGTAAGTCATTGCTAGATGAGTGATAATAAAGATGCAAATAATGGATCATTTATAATCAAAACATTCACTTTGGTGTTTACATGAATTTTACCGGAAAATATTGACTCATCAGTCAGTGTTTCTATTAATAGTTCATTTTAAAAGGAATGAAATAAGTATGATGATTCAATTGTTTTGTTGAGGTTTGATTTTAATCGGATGTTTATCAGGAAATCATCGATTGTGGTGGAAAAGGGAACTGTCAAGGAGGTGATGTCGGTGACGTGTTCGAATATGCGAATACGCATGGTCTCGTTGATGAGGGCTGCAATAACTATCGAGCCACCAATGGAGGTAACTTGCGCTTCTTAGGGATACATTCATGATGTACCAGTTATTTATCAGCAGTTGAATCAGTGATAGCATGTTTGTATGTGTGGACACTCAGCTTTTTCGGTTTCATTCGCATGTATTTTGTTAATCATTTTAAAATAGCAGAAGAGGAACCGAATTTCGTCTTTTTGATCACAGGGCTTTTTTTAGCCTACACACTTATATTTAATATGAACGAAACAATAGGCATCACAACTTCGAAGATTGCTACACGAAAGAAACAGTGTATTCCACTAAACATGTCAAATATTCTATTCACATACACTTTCAGCACTAGAAACTGTAGTTCAGCTTTCATTGAGCTCAATGCATTGTACGAATGAATGGTGCAGACTCGATGTCAATGTCAAATGTTGATTAGCAGATTCGATGTCAATGTCATTTGATAGATTATCGAGTGCAGATAATACGATTCTGTGTTGATTCTCGAAATTACAGTGTGCGACCCCTTCCATCGATGCGGTTCCTGTTGGCCGGACAGTTGTTTCTCCATCCAAAACTACACTCGATACTATGTGAAGGATTACGGTAAACTGACGGGTCGCTTGAATATGATGCGCGAAATCTACACGAGTGGTCCAATCGCATGCTCAATAGGTTGCACAGCGAAGTTTGATCTGAATTACACGGGCGGTATCTATGCAGAGAAGATACAAGTACCTGTAAGTAGTCGTCCTTGATAAATGTCATCGATCAGAATTCATGCTAATGTTATGTCGTGAGAATGGATAAGAAGATGTGAATAATTGCATCGCAATAATAATTTGCAAATAATTTGATAAACTATCGGTGATCAGTGATGATGAAGTCTATCAACTGGAAATTGAATTGCTCAGTTTAATCATTCTCATAAACATTATCACTGAAGAAACGGTGTGCTTCTAAGAAATTGCTTAATTGGATAATCTCAGCTTGTAGTTGCGGTGAGTTAATAAATTCGAATGAGTGAAGAAATTTTTCGATGGGTATGATCATCAGGATTATAATTGCGTTTTCGTTCAGCCATAGTTCTTGGGATTATTTTTCTCATTTCTATGACTGTCTGCAAGCAGGTAAAGATCAAGGTTCAACCATTAACATTTTATGATTCAGATGAATCATATCGTATCGGTGACTGGATGGGGCATCGATCGGAAAACTAACATTGAATATTGGATCGTGCGAAACAGTTGGGGAGAGCCATGGGTGAGGAAGACTTAAATTTCTTGACTCTTCATGATAGGTCATCATGGATGTATTCTTTTTGAGAAAAACAGGCTCTTGGGATTGCCTGAAGGATGAGAAAATTCACGCAGCATTCACATAGAAGCTGTTAAAATTGGATGAACCACTAATGGAGTGTGCTTATTCAGGGTGAGAGAGGATGGTTCCGCATCGTAACGTCGCTTTTCCGAGGTGGAACTGGTAACGATTTCAATTTAGGAATTGAATCTGAGTGTTACTTCGCTGATCCGGATGTCAGTAACCTGGATTGATGGTGAACAGATAGTTGTAACACAGTTGCGACCATCTGAAAACGTTGATTGTATTGTTGACTTAGTTGCTGACGGGAGTTGCTTAATTGAAAATGAATCATGTATTTCACTTTATTTGACCGTATTAATATCTACTAATTCATTTGTATGCAACGAACTGAACTTATATAGTGCATGTGATAAGTTAGTTTATATTTGGATGTTTCATTCTTCATGTGAATTATTATAGTAAATTTTTTTTGGGATGATGTTTCCGTTGCCAACGTACTATCCGCACTGATGTTTCGACGATTATAAAGATAACAGTAATCATAACAAAAGCCATATTAATAGATGTAGTGATTATCTGATTCAGTTCTGATGCTCTCGGATAAGCTATCTACTCAAAAGCATTTCTATTCTGATACGGAAAACAATAAGAAGGAAAATTTGAATTGAGTAAATAAATTATCAAATTCTTCTCTCAAATAATTTTTTCTGCAAATCATGGATAATATCAAATTGGGGAATAAGGCATATGAGATTCTGCACCAATTCTCGAGATTTTGTTTCCATCAGACCCAAAGTAAACACTTTATTGTATTGTTTATTGTTGATTGCTTTGTGTTATCCTGAATGTAGCTGAACGGGATCGCATTCGAAATTCCTTTCGCGTCTGCACTGTCAAACCTTGATCAAACAGTGTTGATAGCAGTTCGATTAATTGATAACTTTGTTCGAATTGTTCGGTTTGATTTCGTTTTTTGATTTGATTGATGTAATCGGTTATGAATGCGACGGTTAAATAAGTTACGTTGAAAGGTTATAAGTTGAATCTGAGGAGGTGAAGAGAAAACATTGCGGAATAGTGTAACGAATATCGACTATGTCACGGGTGAATGTTGTTGGTGATTACATTGAGCACTTTTGGCACGATGACAGTCATCGTTCCTTCCCACCGTCTTATCAAACCGGATCATCAATTCGCACAGTCACATGGTGGACATATCGTAAGCCTGACGACATATTGCATCATTCTAACGAATTCTTTTGATGTGCCAGCAAGTGAATAATGATTCATTACACTATTCAGCAACGATCATCTCTCATTTGTAATATATATCTTTTACAATAACCTCCGCAAAAACTAAATCATAACAACACTTTCAACGATTCATTAATCACTAACTATATTGAGGGACCAGTGAACGCAACTCACAAACTCAGTATCAAAACTATTATTTATTAACACCATTAACTCAAAAACTGAAGAAAATATCTGTTGCTACCAAGAGGTTGTTACACTATCTGCAGTCCACTTTTATGCAGTTGAGAAAATTTGAGGAATGCCACTTGTTCCATTTATTATCGTTTATTCACACCTGATGTGACCAAAAACGCTTGAGAATACACTGCTCACTCATCGCTGTACAAGAATCAAGGAGAGTTGCAGTGAAAGTTAATTGCTTGCACAGTTGAAGATATGGCTCTTTTGATAGATTCGATTGTGTATGATCCAGGAAGCTGTTTGCGATGTTGATGATGGGGAAGAATTTCGGATTTTCAAATGAATAGTTAAGGGGATACATGTCGATTTGCGCTGTTGAGATTTCGGTAAAATGCAAACGGTGGTTGTCGACTAAAGACCATCAAATTAGAGACGTAATGAGTGATCAGAAACTGGAATTCGATCCTAATGAATCGACGAATCGCATGTAAGTAACGCGAAGCAAGAAACACAATGCTGTTGCTCTTTTCCTTAGTATCGCTTGCTGCCGAATCCGAAAGCGCATGATATCATGTGGGAATCGCAACGAAATCGCACATTCAGTGCTGAAAAGCGGTGAAGACAAAGCATTGGCAGGTATGCGGTAGAGGTTTGATTGTTTGGAATCGTGTATCCGTAATGCAGTTAGTTAATGAAGTGAGCAACGCTCATGGATGGAGATGTGAACACTGCGAAGGTAAGTTGTTGGTGTGAAATTGAATGTGTATAATGTTGTGCGTGTGAAAAAGCTCACATCTAACCACATCAACTAAAACCAAACAGAATCCGAGTTGCTCACAGATTGCGATTAGATATAGATTTAATACTACATTACATTACATTTATGACTAGTGATACTTCGCAACAATGATGACAACAATCTCATTTAAGCAGTCGACACTTACGATTAGTCTGTCGATTACCTAACCTAACTCATGTGCGTATAATAGCCATTGAAACAAGTGGGTTCGTTACCAAGGTATCAATCAGCCACTGCAGTAACAGAAGCAGAACTAGGATATGAGGTACTCTTGTCATGTTTTGTTTCATCGTCATCATCATTGGTTTTCTAGGTTGACTGACTACTTCGTTAGCCATTTCTTTTAGCAACTTACGTTCAGTTGTGACGCTCATGCGAAGTGTGAATTATAGGCGCAATGAGAATGTTCATTATTATCTTTATTATACACTGATGATAAGAGCAGTAATATCATTCTTCATTATTATTATCACCTGTTATTACACGATTACTTGTGGAAGGATGTGTGGACGAATGCATGATCTGATTTGTTAATGCATGTAAAAGCCGGAGTTCTGATATGTAGCCATTGGTGTCTAGCGAATGTGCTGTTTCATTGCTGATTATCATTCATTTTATTACGCTTATTCTCAATTGTAACACCTCATTTTACGTGCTCATTCTGCTGATATTTGAGCTCTTTTCATTTCCTTCCTAACTACTCTTGTTGACAATGTGCAGATATAATGAAACTAATGCTAAAGGTGATGGTGCTGCTTGATGTTACATGAGAAGGTGTAATCGAATGAAATGGCTTTTGATTCGGAAACGTCGAATTTTGTTTGTTTGGATTTATGAAAAGTGTTGCATTTGGTGGTGATGTCCAGTAAATTTTGTGATGTCATTTGCTGCACTTCACCTGAGACGTTACGCTACATTCATTCTGGAAACGCTCCACTAACAACAATGTCCTCTTCATTATTTATTCATTTGTTTTTCGCGTTTTCGCAGCCAACATTCTTCACCCATGCAGCAATAATCATCACGTTCAATTTCAATACCTCTTGTTTTGTTCGCTGTCTACATGGCAAGCAATCCTATAATTATCCAATGATATGCTTTTATGTTTGTGTGAATGCGGAATGTGAACAAATCGACAACAAAAAATTCGGATAAAGTTCTCAGTTTCCCACTATTTCATTGCCCTTCGATTTACTTCCTTAATGAAATAATCTATTATCAACATGGAATCGCACCTCGGCAGTGATTATATTTGCTCTGTAATCATTCAATTGCTGTTGCAAAACCAATTGACCAGATAAATTTTATGGCATTAATTTGTTGAATTGTATTGATTCATTCCCGCACCCTTAGGACTCGAAAAACTTCACCGAATCTCAGCACTGCATGAATTCATGGTCAAATTAACTCCGCAGTCCAGATTATGCTTTTTCGAGACGCGCAACAACGAGTGTGCCGATTCATTACCTATTCCAGTATATTGTTTATTGATGTGAGACCGGAATGGAATTTGCAGAAATTTCATTATAAGAGACTGTTCGATTTGTAGCGAAATACACGAATACATGATTGCATTCATTGGTTATGTGATCTGTGAAACGATCTGAAACGACAATATCGAGTGGTTATTGATTGGTCCGTAACAAATAGGTGTCAATCGAGAGCGATGGGCTCATGTCAGAGCCAAGAGGCTCAAGAGCAAATGGCTCGTAATAAGGCGATTGAAAAACAGTTAAATCAAGACAAACGTGCCGGATCATCAATTGTAAAATTACTTCTTCTTGGTAAGATATAGTCGGATTTTACAATTCTGAATGTGCTAGTTGAAAATCTCACTGAATTTTTTGGTTAACAGATGGAAAGTGGACGCTCTAGATAGTGATATGCTTACTGAGAATGTTGAAAGCATTCTCTTGATTCATGCAGACATACTGACATTTGCATGGATATAGTTGTAGCGTGATTCCGTATAAGTGAAGCTCATTTGCAGGTGCTGGTGAATGTGGTAAATCAACAGTATTGAAACAGATGCAGTGAGTGTTAATTATGTCTGATTCATAGTGATAATTGCTTATTACCTAGTGAATGCGTGCTTATTGCATATGATACATGATAATAGCTGTAATTAATCATGAACACATTCGAGATTCTCGAGTACATTCAAATCGTGCCAACGTTGCAAATGTATCCGATTTTCGAAACATTCGAAACGTTCGCACGATTCATCCAATACACTTCATTGCCGTTTGAACATTGAATTACAGTTGATCGTAAATTTTAGTTGTTATTGACATCATATCAACTCCATCCGATTCACTTACTGAAGCGACAAATCCAAAGTGGAAAATGAATTTATAAGATTAGAAAGAATTTACAGTTGAATTAGACTGTCAGTCTCGATGACGAATACTGATTTCAGAATCTTACACAGTAATGGTTTCACAGAAGATGAAATCAACGAACGTAAGGCGGTCGTTTACAACAACACGGTCACCTCAATAGTGGCCATCCTACGAGCTATGGACAACGTTCTGAATATTCCGCTCGATGATCCTGAAAAGGAAGTACGAGCACTTTGCACAGTTGCACAAACGCTTTATTGCCTGTTTTCGTAATCGTCTTCTCATATTGATCAACAACAGATCAGAATTGTTGAATTGATTTGGATGAATTCTATGAAGGATGTTTGAATAACTGTTCACACCATGCGAACGTTTGTTAGCTCACACAATCAGAAGTCATTGGATTGAATCCGACCGCTTCAGATTCTAAAAAGAACTACCAACCTATGTTTTGAACTAGTTACAGTATACGGGTTCTTTGTACGGTATCACACAAGCACTTGTAACATTGGAAAATCTTGGGCTAACGATATGAATCGTGCATCTTAGATAGATGTTCAGTTGTCGGTGATCAGTGAATTAATATCGCTAACTGATTCAGGCCGAGAAGGCGTTATTGTATCGAGTGGTTGAAGTAGGCGATGAATCAGAGCCATTCACTGATGAAGTTGCAAATGCAGTCATCTCGTTATGGAACGACAGCGCGGTTAAAAAGGCTTACGATATGCGCAGCGAATATCAATTGAACGATTCGGCTAAATAGTAAGCTTTGAGCAAATATTTATGCGTTATCTTTTCATCTTTATGTAAGTTTTACTGTCTAGATAAGAAACACCAGAAAATCCGGAAAAAAATCTTACGAATGAATCGGGAAAATGGTGAACGATGCAGAAAAATGCAATATATTGCCTGATTTCATGCACCAAACTGCCTCGCGAATTGACCATTTCGTGGTCGTTTTATTTGATCGCTAGACAGTGTTATTCATTTAAAGTAGCGAATGTCATTCATTGTCCACAGCTCATTACTGATGTTGTCATTTCCTCGTTGTTAGCAATTTATTTCCTCACTTAGTCATTCGTTTATCCGTTTACCGATCCAATGAAACAATTCCTTAATCATCATTTCATACGATAAATAGAAAACATCAAAATATCGACAGTCGTAAAGTGGCGTTAAGCACCCACTATTAATTCGACATCTCTGAATTCCCAACAATTTCATTCGTATCGAATCTAGGTGCACTCATTACTCTCGGATCCTGAACATTGATCACAAAGATGAAATATTCACCAGCTATCGCATATATCCAATTATTCCTCATAGCATATGAGAAAAAATCACTTTTTGATCCATGAGACTCTGAATGTTTTTGAGGTTACGAAATATATTACAAAACGAACAGTGGAGGGGAAGAAGCGCAATTTTGAAGAACACTTAAATAATGGGTGACAAATTCAGTTGTTTAATGATCGAAGGGAGATGGCTCTTTCAGTTTTTTGGATTCTGTGGCACGAATCAATGAACCCGGTTATCGACCCACCGAGCAAGACATTCTCTACAGTCGAGTTGCTACCACTGGTGTTGTTGAGGTGAAATTCAAAATCAAAGAACTCGACTTCAGGTATGATCTGTCGATGTTCATTGAATTGTCGATCAGCACCATTTTTCGGCGCCGTTCAAAAAAGTTCAATCGGCGCTAAATGAATCGCTAAGCTGAAATCGAATAATCATGAATTGCTCACTTTAGCGAAGAGATCAATCAAGAATGCGTCCTGAGCATGTGAAAATGAAGTAACATTAAGTGGTTTGACACTTCGATTTCAGACACAATCTAGAGTCGATAGGTGTGTGTATGATCATGAATGTCCAATCAGTGTGTTGCGATGAAAAAAAAGCGCCGGGGACGGGGGAAGTTGGGGACTCGGAAAATGCGATCGTCGCAAAAATGTCCTGAAATTCTGCGACCCTCGCGAAAGATCACAGTTGGAGAGGAATGTGTAAAAAATTTTCAGAGTTTTTGACGTTGGTGGGCAACGATCAGAACGTCGTAAATGGATCCACTGTTTTGACAATGTGGAATCAATCATTTTCATCACAGCGATCAGTGAATATGATCAAGTGCTATTCGAGGATGAAACTACGGTAAGTGTCAAACGCATAAGCCATGTTATATTTCGGTATGACTGTAGTCCCCGGAAACCCGGATTAGTCTTATGAGGTTCGCTCTTTGCTTATGAAAATATTCCTTTCCTGAGGAATATATGAGTGAATCTGAGTGCTGAATGTGATTCAGCCGTAAAGAATCACACCGGTTTTTATGGGGGACTGCAGATGGCCCTAAACACCAAATGGGTCAAATATCACAATGTTCTCGAAAATCACAATTACTGTGTGGAATTTTATTGCCGTTTCAATGGACAATTAATTCAGAATCGAATGATTGAATCGATGCAACTGTTCTCATCCATATGTAACAGTACGTGGTTTCTATCAACCGCGATGATTTTATTCTTGAATAAGAAAGATTTATTCATGGAGAAAATCCAGAGAGTTAACATTACCACTGCATTTCCAGATTATGAAGGTAGGCAATTTCATGTTTGTTACGTAAACAAATAATGGCTGTTTGTATTGATAAAGTCTCTCGATCAATAATTCATGCGGCTTGATGATATACTTCAACTGTATTCGAGTGATCGACGGTCTCAATAGGTTATTGTGTTCCGGTGATACGAACTATAAATACGTGAATGAGCAACTGCAACAGACAGCTGTGATAGTTCTTTTTCTAGGAGGTCAGAATTACGACGAAGCTGTAAACTATATTAAGCTGAAGTTCAGTGAGCTCAATTTGAATCCAGACAAGAAGACAATATATATGCATGAAACGTGCGCAACAGATACGAATCAGGTACTGCTTTCTTCTTCTCATCACGAAGTGAACTTCTCACCATACCGGATACAAAAAGTTTGAATTGAGAACATATCGGGTGCATTTTAGAGAAGGATGTCTGAAGTGATAAATATTTCCAGGTTCAACTTGTTATAACGAGTGTAATCGATACGATCATACAGAAGAATTTGCAGAAAGCGGGAATGATGTAATAATGCCAAACGCTTGCAACGATTAATGATACAAATTGTTCACTGCTAATATGCATTTCAATAATGCTATGCCATTATGATGTCAACAAATCACTCAATAAAACCATTCTTTCACAAATGTATTTTCGTGAGAATTCCAAAAAAATTCATGTCATTCTCGATAATCGGATGTCGTGTTAACTTTTGTATGGAAAAAGTATTTTGAGCAGCTCGGTGCCATTACAAATGGTATGAGCATTGAATGTTGTTTGGAGACTGATCTGCATGTATATTCTTCAGTGCTTGCCGTATTAAGACAATGTCTGCGACGAATTCATTAAAATTCACATTGAATAATAAAGCAATTTATGTGTCACAAATAAAAATACATTACAATACACATGAATAACATCAAATATCAATTTCGAAACGCGCAATATTTACATAACATTGAAACAAACAAAATACCAAAACAAATTACACTCAACGACTTTTATAAGTTTACAATTCGATAATGTCATACAAATTGAATAAACGAATATTAAACTGTAACGGTCAGAAGTTGGTCTCTGTAATGAAAAAGAAAATCGCAACGAAATGGACCGTCTCTGCACGCATTATAGTCGCAATGTCCTCTTTGTCCGAGGCATTGCTTTTGGGATAAATGAAAACGGGAAAATCGAGGAAATCCCTAAAAAGACTTCGGTGAATGTGAGGCAGTTCACAAATTTCGGCAGCTCGATGAGCATTCTTGATAGCGCCATCGATTCTGACGCCTTGATTCCTCATCACGGTACTTCCGCAACTGTTCGCTACCAACCTCGACACCTGCACCAACACATTCAATGTCGATTTCACCTGAAAGTCAAGTGCGAACGATTGGTTTATACCGAAGAGAGTTAAGAGGTTGGGGGAAGAGATTATCAAATGAATGAACACTTAAAATCGATAGAAGAAAAGCACTGCTGAGTTGCTCACCTGATTCAATTTTCGAGAGAATTGTTTTTGCACACTTTAAGAAAGTCTCTTCAACGTTCTCGCCATTAAGTGCACTTGTTTCCATGAATGTTAAATCTGAACGAAGAAAATTGCAACGAAACAATAAGGGCATTCCTTGTGAAACATTCACTGGCACGTATTGAATTCAATTCTTCTGTTGACGACTACTGCCATTGTCATGACTCAGGTGAAAAGAGCAAATTACTCGGAAAATGGTCATTCATCTGTGAGAAAACTCTTAGAAAATCAGTGAAAAGAATGTTAAATGCATTTTTTGGAGATGGAAAAAACAAGTATTGTTCGAACAATGAAGCTTTCAACCATTTTCTTGAGCAAATTGACTCGCTTCAAGGAGCATCACTTGTCTGTCTTCATGTAAATCTTTCTTATTGCCAACAAGAATGACGACAATATGTGAACTTGCCAAATTGCGTGCTTCGACGAGCCATTGTTGAAGGGCATTGTAGGACTCACGACTGCAAATGCGTCCGTTTGCATGGAACCACTAAGCATTATTCCTTTCTGGGAGCTTTTAAAGTGCTACACGATGTTCACTGATTGCATCTCACATAATAAGCAGCTTGATTGAAGTTTATCAAGTTTATCCTGTGGCTATTCAAGTCATATCCTAGATAGAACACGTTTCTGTTCTGTTTGTAATTACCATTCTGGATTTTGGAGAAAAATTAATCTGTTTTTGAAAATCAAAATGTAAGAGGCGAAAGCTTACTTAGTAATATCGTAGACTAAGAGAGCACCCGCAGCACCACGATAATAACTGCGCGTAACAGAGCGAAACCTGAAGAGAATGAGAGCAAGTTGAATGGAGTGCAATTGAGCTGTCAGTTTTACGCGATTTTCGTCGAAACAATTGCAACAATTGTATCTCATGATTTTCTTATAACGGTTAAGATCGATCTACAATCGGCTTTGGATATTTCTAGAGTGCTTGTGTTTGTTTGTACAACTGCTATGAGTCAGCTTTCACTGCAATTCGTGACAATTTTCACAAATTAACAAAGTTCAATTATATATCAATTTCTACCATTTGGAAATTGTACGTTCAGGCAAATAGATCAATACTGCGTGCAATAAAACCTCTCCTCTTCGATTTCCAGAGGAATTCAGATGGGACCAGAAAAAATTCGAATGGCCCCGTTCCCTACTAAAAACTTCTTTAACAAACTGTTGAGTAATCTTCCATTTTACAAAGGTTCTCAATCACTGAATGAAGTCAACAAGTAATAATCGATCACTGCATCCACGAACACAATATATGAAGAACAAGCGATTTTTAGCAGATTATACAAATATCGAGAAGCGATTCTACCGTTCCTGTCCAGCAGTATCCCAAATCTGCAACTTCACTTTCTTGCCACCTAGTACGACCATTCGAGAGCCAAACTCAACGCCTATCGTATGTGTTGAGTCTGCCTTAACTGCAATTTACGACGTCTGCATTCGAATCCCAAGTTCAAACGCTTATTGAAAATAACATTGTCACTATTCACGCTTCTGGCGATCTCTTCTATTCCGTTCTCATTCAACTATTCCGCTTTTTTTTTGTGCACTCGAATTCTCTAAAGTCTTTCTATTGCGCTCTGTTCTGTTCCCGTACCCCAAAATTCCGAAGCTGCTTTGTCTTGATTTGCCACTTGAAATGATCTGTTCTGCTCTAACATTTGAAATCTATTGTGACATTTGACCTGATCTGTCACGTTTCATCATTTGAAATGTTCTCTTCTCTCATCTCCACATCAAAATTTCTGTTCTATCGAAAAACCTCTCTGTTCTGTTCCGTTCTAGAATTCCAAATTATAGAGATGTCGGGTTCTATTCTAGTGGAATAGAACAGAAATAAAGCCGTTCAGTTAGAACAGAGAAATCGCTGGTCATATGGGATCGCCTTAAATAACGCTCTGTTCATCATGAAATAAGGCAGTCTTTTTTAGAGCGAGGCTTCTCTCACTAATTGCTATTGCATTTCCTATTTCTTGTTGGGCACATTCTTTTGGAATTCACCGAAAGGCCGAAAAATTTCCCAATTTCATAAGGTGCGATCGATTTGTTGAACATGCGTTTTATATGAAACTGTAAAAGTAGAAAATAACCGTTCCTCGTAAGCGCGAAATGAGGATTTGAATCGAACGAATTAACTTACATTTCTTTTCGACGAACTGATGCATAATACAACTTTTGCCTGTACCCGCATTGCCGATGATCAGAAATTTCAGCAAATAATCTGCAACAGAACGTCGCTTTTGATTTGTGGATTTGAGACGATATTTACTTTGGGAGCGATATGTGATGTTGGAAGTTGGATTGATCGAATGCGGTTGCATGATTGCTGCTTGCTCGAGATGAACAGCAATCGGAATGGGATGTATGCATGAATGAACGAATGCATGGATGGATGGCTAACGTTTTTGTGCGCATTCTGGGTGCTTTTCAATAGTGCTTTGGATTCATCAGCGGATAGAGCAGCTTACTGCTATCCACTGCAAATTTTGCGCTTTGCTCGGATATGCGACCATACATACACACAAACAAACAAAAATGCTGCACACTACGATCAGTTATTCAAACAAAACAGATTCTTTTCATCAAAATAACGAGCACAATTCGGCAATTATGTTTTTATCTAACGCCTGACAGTAGTCGGAAACAAGTCCATATTGTGCAGTCAATGAGCGATTCAGCTGAAAAATTTTCCAGCTATTATTGCAAATTTGAACCGTTTATTTCGGATCTAGCTAATTAAAAGGGTTTATGATGTAGTGAGCGCACGACAGAGACGATTTTTTCAAACAATTCGCAATTATCGAGGGATCGATCTGCTGCCACAATTAACGTGTTTTGATTAGGATGAGGCTTAATTGGTGGTTTTGATCGGAAATAAAGACAGCCATTAATCCACCTTAATTGCCACTCGTTTGAGCAATGAACTTATTTGGTATTGAAAGGTCATATGGAATGATTGCTTTGGGACATAAACGGCATTGTTCCCTAACCTCTGAGTTTTGCGGCGACTACATATTTTTATGTTATTAACTAAGGATTTTCGGGAAAACTTAGCCACACTTGATTTCAACTAATAAATAGGAAAATTGAAATTTTGAGGATTTTTGCCATCCGAAGGGATAAATTATTCAGCCCACTGGAACTGGCCTAAGCAACCGACGAAATATCGAGAGATCACACGATCGTTTTCTCGGATTCGCTTCTTTATCCTCGCAAGCATTGTATGATTATCCTCCGGCTTAGGTGTTTTTAGGGAGTGTGATCGGGTAATGAACATTCTCGGTTTGAAGCTGAATGAAAATCACTGTCTGCAAAGAACGAATACAACGGTCAATGAGGAAAGAAAAGAGACCATCAAAAACCAAAAAACTGAAACGATAAAATTCGAACTGAATCAATTTCACTGACTATAGTTGGTGTCGTACGCGGCCATGTGAGATGACAGTAGCGGCTCGGATAGTGATCTACTGATGACACTGGATCGACGCCGAAACGTTGAAGCTTCTCCGTAGTTGTGGAATACAGTTCTTTGAGAGTCGATCAATAAAGCATTTCATTCAATCAAAATTTTGCCAAATAACGACAATTCATTGAAGATTCTCGACACCAACACCAAACACTAGTCATCGTCTTAACAGGGCAGCTGTTGTTTTGAGTTACACTGCAGCGAGTTTTTCATTCTGACTTATTCGAAAACAACAGCCATCTTAAAGAGAGTACTGCCTCAATATCTAAAAGGATAAATGAAGAGTGTTTTTTAACAGAAGGTCATTGAATTACGTTTGACTGAATTACGTTCATACGAACAAGCTGCGAGCATTCTGAGAATCAAATGCGAGTGAATGACGCAGAGGGAAGCATATAGAGTGACATGAATAATGAAAATCGTGAGAACGAATCAATGGAAATTTAATTACGAAAATGAAACCGTAACATGTGAACATTCCCATTAAATTAATATGGATAAATGAAACGCGTTTGAAGTTCTACATTCAAATGAAGCGCAACCTGCAATTATTCTCTGAAGTATAAGCGATTATGAGGTTATTGGATATTTTAACTAAATATCAGACTGCTTCAAAAGTTGAGTGCTCAGCATGCCATTCCAACATTTCCGACAGTGCGACGGAAACACTGCAACGAACGCGAATGACCACGAATCAGTGGGCGAATCATGAATTTCCTATTCTCCACAATAAAATCTGTGCTTTGAACATGCCACGCAACGAGCGCAGCAATGACGGTGAAATCATATCATCAATCGTCGTTAAGCAAAGTTTGACCAACTCGAAGCATCGCATGAATCTTTAGATGCTGGATTTTGTTTGTCTGCCGGATGCGGAGCTCCACTTTTATAGTTGCTCGAGTTTGAGGGGCTTATAAAAATGCGCTCCACTTGAAATAGAAAGAATTTGCTCTTGAATATTGCTAAACTCATGAGATAATTATCCAATCTCTTTCCCGAACGGTATTGTCGATTCCAAGGTGACGCATGCAATGTACTCGTGACATGTGTCAAAAGCATCGACTCGATACAACGTCCAGAAATACGTAAAAAGGGAAGGTCTTGATTGATATTTCCACATCGCATCAGCTCAAATGTTGAGGTTTGATTCGCCAGCATAAATACTGAGATTTCATCTTGCTCTGAAGCAAAAAAGTTTCCATGCGATTCGCCAAACGATCCTGTCATGATATTGTGCATCCCAATGCACTACTTGATGTGCGCATCGTTGAATCATGTTTCGTGCCATTTGAAATTCAGGCTTGCAGTCTCAATTAATGCTTTTCAAAACGCTCAATTGTTGAACTCATGAATATTAAATGATGAGTAAAGGCGAAAGAGAGCAAATTTTTACTGGCATATTCAAACAATACGAAATATGCAATTGCGGATAGCCAAAAAAACTGTCAAAATGTGCGCCTTGGGACCGCTAGCACACTATGCGCTTTTCAGAATCATTCATCTATGAAATTGATACATCACGAAAAAAGGTTGTCCAAATGCCTCCCTTCAATCAACTGAAAATAAGCTGGTAAATACAGCAGACTCTAAATGGAGACTGTGGATGAATCTTACCCTGAAGCTGGTCTTGAAGATTTGTGAACTGCATAAAACGGATTGTCGAATGATGAAGCAAAGCGATAAGAGGATAACATCTGGTGATTTTTGCATAAATCACTCGGTGCTTGCTCACTTTTTCTGTATTCGGGAGGTGACTTTTAAAACGGTTATAACTAAAGTTATTGACAAGCGGTGCTAGGAGATGTTTCAGTTCTGCTCGCATACTTATCACCCTCCCCATTTTCACTCCCTTCAAAGGATTTATTAATCCATCTAACGCTATGGTCGAAGGAGATTTATGTTCATAAAACATTTGCTCGGAACGAAAGCTTTCGAAATATTACCGAAAGTACGTGCGTTATTTGCTTATGCTCTTATTTGCTGCAGTATTAGTCATTGGTTAATAAATCCATTGGAACGAGCAGATATTCAAAGAGTGAATTAATTGCTTCTCGTGAGTTTGGATTAAAGATGGAAGTGTGAACGACTGCGATGATCCCATCTCCCAACACGAACATCACTCAATTTTCGCCAGCAAACAACCATGATAAATTAAATTCGCACTTTCAAACTCGCACAAAACACTGGAATAAAGCGTCAAAGATATTGGGGAATGAATATTCGAGCGCTTCAAATGATTTCATGGCATTATTACTAATCGTAAGCCAAAAGTTCCAGAAGAGTTTGCAACAACGTGTTTGGTACACCCCTCAGAGTATGCTTTATTTATGACTCACCTACAATTCTATCATTTCACTGCACAAAGTATGAGTGTAGAAAACGAGGGAAATGCGCATAATTTGGCTGAAGTAAACTTTGAGAAGTTATGATTGAGCCTTGGATCGAGGCGAAATAATGGCAAACCTCTAGAGTGGATGACAAACCGCCGAAACTGAAATGAACAGCAACAGGTTGACGATGATGAATATGCGGCGTCAAAATATCAACATTCTTTTGCAAATGATCATTGAAAGGCGATCAGTTCTTGCAAATCCAAACACGCCTATACGTTTCCGAACTGAAGCTGAGAGTGAATGATACGTGGTGAAATCAGTTCAGAGCGCGGAGAGGGAATGAATCCTCGATTTCTCTTCGGATACTCGCTTTTTGCACCAACCACTTTCAGCTGAGATGGATGGATCGTTCAGGCTTGAACGATATATAGAATTTTGAAAGATTCGTTCAGCAAACGATGTGATGTGATGATCAGTCAAGTGCGTAAAAGTCAACGAAATGTCGACGCTCTTCAGCACCCCCCAAAAAAATCGCGCAATTCACATTCAAACTGCCCATATTTGATACGAGAAAACACTACTAAATAGGCACTTCGCTTTCATTTGTCATTTGACGATCTCAAAAAAAGAAAGAGAACCAAAAAAGTATTGAGAATTTTGAATGCTTTAAGGGCGTTATTCTTTTATGTTGTTGTGTTCTACTTTAGAGATTGTGCACTGGGATGAGATGCTTCCTGGTGAAAAACATAGTAACATGCGTTTAGATTCGCGTTGTTCACTTGCTCGATGATTATTGCATGTGAAATTTTGAGAACTGCTATTAACAGCAGCAGTAATTCCGTTCTAAAGTTGAGATTTCTAGTGCAATCTGTTCTTTACGACACCATTAGTGGCCTTTCCCACACTTACACGTTATTACGCTACTATTTTGCCGATATTATGCTCCACTGATTTGACAGCGATCACAAGTTTTTCTCTTCACATTCACCTTTAACGCCGTCATTCATTCATTTATTTATTCGCTCACTCATTCCTACATCAGTTTATTTCACCAATGAAATTCGCAACTTTGAAGTCGAGAACGTTTTCCTTTCGCTTGCACACATTATGGTGTATTTGTTAGTCAGTAGCAAATTGCAATAATGTCAATGGAAAGGTTGCACACTTCACGTATAGTTCAGTGTACTTTTAGCTTATGATGGCAAGTCAGAAATGAATGATGAGAAAAATGTAGTTGGCTGATTTGATGTCGTTCGATTCAGTACAAACGAATGATAAATTCGTACTGGAACGAAAATTGAGGATAAAGATAAGAGCTAGAAATTGAGGATGAACATAGGAGACAGTGTGGTCCCGGGGGATTCTCGAATATCCCTCCATTGTACAAGGATGCAAGGAATAAGATGTATTGCAATTTGATGGAATCAACCCTTGCACCCAGACACCGTGTCGCAAATTTATGCGTGACTGCCTCATGCATGAACGAATTCGATCAGTATCGCGTTAAGTTGCCATTCGACATTCAGCAATTCTTAGCATGAAGCTTTTCGCTCTTAGTCATTCACTGAGGCTTATCAGGTCAACCGGGATGTTGAGTAGTGCGCCACAAAAAATACACCACAAAATTCTTCATAGGGTCGGCAGAACTACGATCAGTCTTTTGAATGAAATCGTCCTGAATTTGATATGAACAATTATTTATGCAACACATGAATTATTTTTCAAAAAATCTTTTACATAACGCAAAACAGAAGTAAAAATTATCCACAAAATGATATCACGACTCATTCACGCTTCTCCAATACACTTTCAATGGGTATCGAGTCGTCGTCAGTTTTGATCAGTAACAGACCAGAACAATTACGAGGTGAAATAACTGAGAGAACCTCTCAAGTCAGTTACGACGTTCTATGATTTCATTAGGAATGCTTACATTTTAGCAACTCTTACTTATAAACTCTCCGCTGGAAAAGACGAGAATTTCGGCTGAAACAGCGACTCAATTCGACTTGAAGAGCAAATTGGCCAACCAATCATCGTGGTCGTTCCCTTTGAAACAATCGAATTGCCTTGCTATTTATGAGACAGAGTGCCTATAAACCACATTCCAGAGGAGAACTTGATATCATTTTGGCTCGATAGGGATTCACTGTTGCATAGTGCAAAAGAACAAACAGATTGCAAACGATGTGAAAATGTTTCTTATATTTATATGGAATTTTTACCTCTAATAACAGTCATGAAAACACAAAATGGAAAATTTTATTGCTGATTGTGAGAAAAATCCGAATACAACGGTATGAAAGAGCAAAGAGAATGATTCTTTCCCAGTTCTAATAAAAAATAACCAATTCGTGCAAATGTGTCATCGTTCGACGCTTTCCATACGGATGTTAGTATTGAACTAGAAGACTGTCAGGCTTGATACGAACTCGAATTGCTCGATTCAGTCAGACATCACTGATTCGTGTGCAACATCTGGCAATTTCTGAGGCCAAGCAGAAAAAAACAAACGCGAAGTCGAGTCGGATATAAGCATGAGTGTTTTAGCATAGACGGGTTTATGTGAAAATTTGCCGCGGAATTTCATTGACCGTCCTAGATGATCAAAGAGCACGAACTCGCTGCTGTGAGTGTTTTGAGAGCCGACGATAGGTGTGGAACCGCAATGGAATCGGGCATTCGAAGTTAAGTTGAATGGTCGATTATCGCAAGTCATGAGCAGTTAACCAAAACCACTAATCGCCATTAGTGGCAGGATTGCCGGCCGTCGAAAAGTGACGACTGCGTAATGCAAACAGAGTCGTCGACGATTAGTCAGCTGAAAGCATCTTGATAATGAAACACACCGAATGCAGCTTTTCATCTGAACATCCGAACATCTCGATCCATCCATTACAAGACACACACACAAAGATGTAAATGCGATCGGTATGATTGATGATGAAAAGAATACGAGCAGAATGCGCATGCAAAATGTCCAGATGCGAACAAATACGTGAATAATCTAATTTTGTGCACATCACCATAATCAATACAGACCGGGCCAAACAGCAAAATGTGAAAAAAACAGCGTGAAAGTTACCACACTTATAATCAGTCACATGCTAGAAGGAAAATTCGAGAAAAGCGATACGAAAACTGCGACGCAAAAATTTCATTCTCTCAACCGAATAAAAAAGTTTGATTTTTGTGAAAGAACTGTTCCCTCATCGAACCACTATATAACAAGACATTTTCCGCTGAAACATTATCGCTGCTTGTCACATTGTTTGATCAGAACACTGTCCAGATTGAGTTTTTAATGAATGGTGATGGTTAAATGTTTGGAACGATCGGAATGTTTTGAAGCATTCTCAGTCATTTTGAGATATTTTCCCGGAGCTGAATGTATTGCCTTCTCAAGCATCAACACTGGTCTTATTGGCCTGCCTGAACGAGTGCGATGAACGGCTCCGCTTCGTTTCAATAGTGACAGCATTCAACTTACCAATGATCAACGTGAACAACCCATTCAAAAACATCTGACCCAAACGCATGCAACTGACAGTCCTTCAAAATCTCACACAGGAAATATTTCTCCAAAAGGTTTGCTTCCGATGGATGAATAAAAGATTTTCATTTGATCGTTCATCAATGAATAAGATCAATTTGAAACACAGTTGCATATTTCAAACTGACTAAGAAGATTCTTCGATAAATTTTGTGTCGTATAAACCAGAATAAGTTTTCGGTTCAAAAATGAACGAACAACAGAGTTGTTCACCATCAGCCAAGCGAAATGCTGCTCGTCCCGATGAGATGTGTAGCTCATCTGGGAAAAAAATTGCAAGTAGCAAGGATATTGTCACGGGACGAACTACTCCTTTTACTGAACGAATTGAGAGGCAAAGAAATTTATTCAATTTGCATCATTGACTACTGCAAAAGTTAGTGGATGGCGCACTCCGAATGATTTCCAAACATGTTCCTCATCTTTTTCTGGCATCGAATGCGGAATGCATTCTTATTTGTCAGCTATATATGCTATTCAACGAACAAGTCAATTTTAGTGCTACTCTCGTTTTCCTTTCATTCAATTATCCCACAGACTCTGTTTGCAGTGACAAATCTAAATGCTCGTCCGAACCAGACAGTTTCGAATATCCATAGTTTTAGATTGACAAAAAATACAAGAAACGCTGAAATGGATACTTCACAAACATGTGTTTATCCAGTTCGGTAGTTCTCAAATGACTGGGAACTGCGGAGTGCTAAAGAAGTTTATTACTTTTTGCGATCCATTCTCTACATTCAGATACGGATTACGAAAGCGTACTGCACTTTCAGGTCATCGTAATCAATTCACTCATCAGTGACTTTTAATATCCACAGATGTGAACTATACTCCCTGTTCAAGTTCATTGAATTTATCTGGTTGAGCTGGTTTTGTTTCGAGGGGGTCAGCTCCATCGTACGTATGACTTAAGCCAAAACAGTGTGAGAGGATGCATCAAATTCTTTATTAATGAGTGATTTTTTGATGGTTCAGCTTTACAGTTTTACAATCACGTTTGATTATCGTCAGACGAATTCAACCATTTGTTTTGCAGTGCCTCGAGCATTTGCTTCAGATTGCTATTCAACAGCGTCACTTCTGAGCTTCTATTCATCAAATCGTCTTTAAGTTCTTCAATCTGGAACATATTTCGAGCTAGAATACTCGATTCATGATCGAAACGATTCCCTTCAATGGGGTTCGTGTTCTTTGTGCACATCTTATTCTAAGAATGCCTCTTCTTCACACTGTATTACTTGCTAATCAAGCTTCAGATTCTGATTTTGTCTTTAAGCCGTTTTCGACTTCCGGAAGTTATGTTTCTCGATAATTTTCGTAAGCCTCATTCGTGAAACTTTGGATATTTAAACTTGTCGCGGTGCTTTCAGTGGTATTTTCAAGGCGAATGAAACATAGAGCGGCGAAAATTTCATTGAACAGATCTGAAATGCATCGTTAGAGTGTTGTAGCTGAACGTATGACCTGTTTTATTTCAATTTTGTTGCGATCGTACCACATCTTGATTTCGCGATTCACAACCATTTGGCAGCTCTTCGAAATTTTATCGGTCTGTTAAAAAACGATGTCATTGCTTCAAAAAAATTTATTGATGCACTGTCATAACCTATTTTTGTTGCGTGTGTTAAACTCGCTATAATGCGCTGCACGTTACATACCAATATACCAATATCGGTGCAGATACAGCGCAGATAAGTTTAATATTTACTGGTAAAATCCCTTACTGAATGGATATTTTTATTAGGACAAGAACTTTCATTTCAACAGTAACGTTTTCAGTCGTAATGAAATGTAAAAGGTTCATTGCCTGATCTTCTCCTCATTTTGATCTTGCGTGCTGATCGCTTGACTCAAAAGAAACAGAATCCAATCAAAGATTCAGTTACCATCTTCGACGTTGCAGCAAAACGCTTTCTCAACTGTGCAATATCTGTTGCAGGGCGTGATTTTTGCGAGTTGTTGTCACCGTTCACAGAATTCGTTTCTTTCTCGTCAGCGTACCTTTCTGTTGAATCTTCATGCTGTGGCTGAAGTAAGTTCGAAGAAGTTTATAGAGTCTTAAAATTTTGCTTGAAACGCTTCAACTTCTTTGCGAACATATTTCATGAAGTCAAAATTTCGTTCTTGCAAAGATTTATAGTCCAGTATTTTGTATTTCCTGTTGCATTTGTTGAATCTGGATTCATGTTACTGTACGCGTTCACTCTGCTTGAATCAAGTGATGAAATGAGAACAAATCAATGGAGTAGATCGCAGGAAGTGTGCGGAATTTGTTTGAATAGAATTATGTCACCTTCTTTCGTTTAGAATGCAGTTGTTGAATTGCTGTAACGTTGGGGATGTCTAGTTTCTCATTATTTTTGTGGTTGACTGGCTCGAGGCCTGTAAGCAGTTTCACCTCATCTGTATTGCTTCGTAAGGCTCATATCAGTTCACTTTACTTCAGTCACCTGGCTTATCTTCGAATTCAGAGTCTTTATTCGATGGAAATATCGAAGACAATCGAGCATTTGAGTGTTTGAAATCAATTTGAGTATTAAGCTCAGCAGAGGCATTATCGTGAACTATGTGGTGAGAAGAAATCTGCTTTGCCAGTGTTACCGATTAGGTGAGTTTGCAGAGGTTGGTGACTGAACGTTCGAAATTGCCTGCGAATCCTCTCTAAATTTGTCTCGCTAATCGGTTTTTGACTTTTATTAACATGGCATACTCTTATATTCGGAGTTGCTTGAGCCATCAACAGTCTGTAATAAATGTTCAATATCTGCGCTTTTATATTGGAATTCAGCATTTATATCAGGCCAGTTGAAATGTATACTCAAGAAAAGTTCCACAGCCACAGTTCAGAATTCGAAAAACCGATCATTTTCTGGGATTTTTGGCTCCTGTTCTGCGACAATCTAGTGCGATTAGGAGCTCACTTGAAAATACTCCAGAAAACAACGGTGACAATGAAGCGAAGAAAATAATCGTCGATGCAGTCGATCACCACCCGAGCGGTTGGTTCTCAGACCGACCGCTTCCCAAACTGTTAAAAATTTAAAATGAACAAATCAGTTTCAAACGCATGATGATTCTTTATTGACGAGCATTCTTTCATTGCACTATTTGCATATTATCATGATCGCCTTTCCTCACATTCAAATCATCTCGTAGCACAAAAGCGTTTCAGATGAACATTCACAGGCACTGCACGTGCTCACCTTCACACAATTATTCCCGATGAGAAACATTCAGGGAATGGAAATTTGCAGGTTTCACCCATGGAAAGTGAATCTTTGTCTTACTCAAGAGGTTAAAGTGATCTCGCTCTAATTTGCCTGGCTCCGGCGGTGTGCGATGCGGCTGAGATGTGATATATTTGATCAACCTGCTTGATGAGTTGGACTTTTATCAATGTTCAAATTGGAATCAAGAAAAAAACAACGCATGATGAACCGTTTTATTACAAAAGTCCAATTTTTCGTTTAAAAAAATGGTGGATAATAAAACGATATAACCTTAAGAAACTGAAGCATTCATTCGCGTTATCGTACATTATTTAGTTAATTCAATATATCACTCACATACTTAATTATTTATTCATTTTCTCCGTTATTTATCACAAAAAAATCTTCCTTTTTAGTATTCTTTTTTCAGCGTTTTCATTACGTTCTCACCGCTCGTTTCGTAATCGTACTCTGTTGTTGCTTTTGTTGTGGCTCAGCGGGAACCTCAAAAAGGATAACATACAGAAATTCGACTGTTAATCTGATAAAATACATCGATTTCTCGTCAACAAATGACGAATGCTCTTAGCTTAAGTGTCAGATTGAAGCCAAGAAACAGCTGGTGGGATTACAAGGGCTCGTTTTAAACTGAATTAATGCATAACATCATGAAAAACGGGGAAACAAATATCTTAGGAATTATTTGAAGATGGCATTATTTGTTAAGAAACGACAACAACAAATGAAGTGTCACCTGTTGCGTTATTGTTGTTATTTTCGGAATCGGTTGCGATGCTGTAAAAAGAATCATGTTTGACAACAACACTGAGATCAGGAGATCAGCTGGTGATATATGAAAACGCCTGGTTGACAGACCGTAAACTTTCACCAATAACAAGCGAGCAGAGTCAATACAACACTTATGTGAATCATGTTGGATGTTTGATTTAACATAATATATTGAAACTGATTGCACAGGAAATTTTTTTTGGATTTGTATTCGCTGGCATTTTTCATAACTCAGAATCAGACAGCTTACTCATGTTTTCAAAAGATGATTGAAAGCTGTGTTTTCTTGTATGCACATAACCTTTACAACATCATATACCATCAAATGTGGTATCGGACATCAACGTACCACATGTTGGAATTATGAAAAGAAAACAGCTGGCCGACTTTTTGCTTTCGCTGTTTATCTGTTTATTATGAGACAGAACAGGAACTGGTATTTCATTGATGTACGTAAATGGTTCGCGAAAGTGTTGAGTGTTGAAATGCGAAGTGTGATTGCAGTTTTTTTTAAAATCATTTTTCCGCTAAGAAACTAGCACTGAATTGAGGAGTGGTGTGACTGAGCTTCGTTGATTATTGCAGTGAAAATGTAGCGAGAAGGTTTCGATGAGAGGGAAATACGAAAAGATGTTGAGAATAATGGGTAATGAAAGGGTTGCTGATAAAAGGCATACGTTGATATTGAGGTGGTGGTGGTGGCCACTGGCGTTGATTCGGTTTGACCGGTAGACGAGTCTGTATCACTTCGACTTCCTGGTGCATTTGCTCCTCAGATTCTGGTGGTGGCCACTGAACGGGTCCTAGACGTGAACCTGAAATTAATGTGGTAGTGAAACTAGTACCGTTGTTGGAATGAATTGTTGAGAATCGTGAGCTGGAAAATACTACTGAAACAGTGCTATTGAATTTGTTGGTGTGCTAGATGACATGGATTCGAACGATGAAGTAGGAAATTCCCATTTGCATATAAAAATAAACTATAGGGGATCGATTTATCAATTACAAGTGAGCTATAATTGAAAAATGAGTGCTGAGGGAGAAACAGTTGAGGTATACATACTTCGGAGGTATGGTTCGCGTAGATATATCAACCAAGGCTCTAATTGTAAGACTGCACCGTTCCATCAACTGCTCAAAATCTCTCGAAAAACTTCTTCCCATCGTTCAAGACGAGTAGAAGTGAATGAAAAGTAATCCCAAACCTTCTAACGAACCTACAACCTCAGTTGTTTGTACTTCTTTCCCAGGTGGTGGCCAAACTCGTGTAGTTCGAGGGAGTTGTACACGACCCCAAGTTCGAGTTTCTTCAGAACCTTTGCCCTGTGAATATTATCATCAGTCATTGTTCATAAAATACTTGAGCACTGTGAGAGGAAAGGATTTGAAAGTAGAGTATCGTCTGCTTTGATATTTTACTGAATGACTAGCGAAAATGTTCATGACCAACTTCATGTATCCAAGCAGTATCTTGAATGGCTTGTGTTGCAGGGATTTCTTGTCTGAAAAGAAAAAAATTCACTTTTATTTGAGAGAAAAATATGGGAACGTTCCCTTGAACGCAGTTTATGCCAAAAAAAACGAATGTTATAAGTTGGTGTTAGCGTTTGAATACATCATTAGTTCGAGTTCAATTCAAGTGAACGAACACTGGAGCTTGATTCTCGTCTTGTGGTGGAGGCCATATACGTCCCATTCGACCTGGTCGATAAACGTTCTTCACTGGTGCAGCGCCTACAATTTCGCCCTGAAAGATTTCCACTCAACTGAGTGGAACATGTTTGCATCTGTCTGGTACAACACATCCCGGACAAACGATAGATCAAAGTATGTCACTCGACGGTATGCCTCAAGAAGGTGCTCACTGACCTGATTCGATGGTTTCCATTCTTGTGCTCTAACCTTTGGTACTTCAGCAAGTTCTTTCTGCTCTTCTTGTGGGAATTCATTCCATTCAACGCGAGTTGTTTGTGCAGGCTTTGGAACAATTACGGTTGGCTGAATATTTCATTTGTAATCGCACAATAAATCTCAGTGGCGTTAGAGGAATGAGTAAGAACAATTACTGTGATTTTGCTTTTGAGAGAATGGAGACGTTTTAGAACGAAATGAATTAATGCAGCTGCCGAAACACTGCCGTGATGATGTTTTAATTGTTGTTGTTGTTCTGGGTGAAGCGAACGGTAAATGATAGCTTAATGTGTTCAGAAATTGCACTTTATTGAGGTGCACTCTCAAGAAAGAGCAATTTTCCACTTTGTCGATCTTTGAAAAGTGATTTAGAATTTTCTCTCTTCCTGCAACGCTAACACTACTTCAATAACATGATGTGTGATAAGTGCTCTAGCACTAGCGTCTGCTATCATAGAAATGTTTCGTTCATTCAGCTGCTATAATCTAATACCGATCGCTTTCATTGCGAAATTCAAATCTCAGTATATCGTGATTATCACACACACACAAACACACATCCGAAGCAACAGTTGATTCTAATGCTCACCTGCACATTAACGGAACCATGTAATTCGGGAATAGCGATTCGAGCTGGTTGAGGCGCTTGAATCTCTGAAACCGGAACGCGAGTTTGAGTCTTCCAGCAACTGTCCTCCTGCAAAGAATTCCGTTGATGCCATCATCATTAAGCCCAATAAAAATGGTTAAACAGTTGAAAGGTTTTTTGATTCTACTTATCTAAATCATTTTTCGTTGATGGGAATTTAATGAGGTACAATAGGGCACGATGTAGAGGTCGCATTTATTCGAGACTTAAGCTATCACTATTGCGTGCTCAAATAATAAAGTCGCCTTGCATTTGCCTTCGTTTTTTTTTCATATAAGCATTTCTTGCTGGAATTATCTCCTTCAGTGCTAGTTTGTTAGGAATTTCAAGTTGTTTTGATGATAGTGCAGAAAGTGCATCGAAATCAAATGTTGTTTATAATATCATCAATGTGAACCGTTCGAGCAATATCAAGTGTTGATCTGCGGCAACTGCTTTATGGATCAAACGGGGATGGATCAAAAAATATACAGCTGTTTTCGTTGATTCATAGAAAGCATCCGTTAGACTCTGCTGCTGTTAGGGACTCAAAATGACAATAATTTATTGCCTCTGATGAACAGTGTTATTAATGAAATGTTGACTTCGGTTATAACAGAAGTGAAGCAGATCATTTTTCAAAGACTTCTCCTCTTTCATCAAAACAAGAAAACGAACAGCTGAAACGAAACGTGTTTCGAAAGCAAGTCAAGATAAAAGTTTCATAACAATATAGCTTCGTTTTATATGAGCAAAATGCGATACCACTTCTAAATTATCAATAGTGAAATCGCCAAGGATCAAGAATTCGCATGAAAAGAATTGTTCAGCTGAAGCAAGCGCTTGTGTCAGTCCGAGTCAATTGTTAATGAATTATGAATTAATTTCTGATTGAGGAGCACAGCTCATGAACTGAAGTGGAGCAATAAAATGAGTGTATCGAAGCAGAATGATCAGCAATAAATGTGGATCAACTGATTAACTGCGAGCATCAACTGTGACATCAGTCGGCAGAGTAGTACGACTGAACGTCCTAATCGAATGAGATTCTAACTTGATGACACCACGCGAAGTGAAATAGGTGAGTGCTCGACAAGAACAACGAAAAATGCGACGTATTTTCAGATGGAATCGCAATGGAGCTTTAAGTTCTAAAACGATAAAATAAAAGTTAGAGTTGAAGTGGTGACTCACCAGAACACGGATCGGTTGAACCATTTCGGCTGGTAATTGCTGTGCGGGCTTCTCGATACTGCTTAAATAAGATTGCTGCAAATCACCACCACGCGTGGCACGAATCTCTGCACCACTGCTTGGTGTTGAACGAACAGGTGCTTGAACTGCACCTTGAGGTGCGGTAGCTGAAGGCTTGCTCGCAGCCACACCTCCGAGTGGAGCTTTTGTCTGCTGCTGCTGTTGCTCCATCGTTTTCTGTTGTTTTTGAGCTAATGGTCTACCTGTATGCTGCATACCTGCAGCCGGAGTTGCGCCGCCGATTTGTGCCCTAGGTGCAACCTGTGGTGGCTGAGGCTTTGATGGTACTTTAGGTGCAGCCGTTTTGGGTGGTACGACGGGTTGCGCTTTGCCTGCTGCTCCAACCGGAGCGACCGGAGCTGCCGCCTGAGGTTGTTGCTGACCTTTCCGCCATCCTGGCTGCGCTCTCTGAGCCGGTTCAGGCTGTTGAACCGGTGGGGCTTTTTGTGCAGGTTGTTGAGGCTTTTGGGGCGGAGAAGAGACCTTCTGCGCAGCTTGAGCTTGTTGCTGCGCCTTTTGGGCTGCCTCCTGTTGTGCTTTGCGTTGTTGCTCTTGCAGAGCTCGTGCCTGTTCAGCTTTACGTCTCGCTTCTTCTTGAGCTTTCGCTTGAGCCTCTTGAGCACGTCGCTGCGCCTCTTGTTGGGCCTTCAGTTGCGCCTCTCGCTGAGCTGCCTTTGCTTCAGCTTCAGCCTGTTGAGCCGCGGCTACTGCTTGAGCTTTCGCTTGGGCTTCTTTTTGAGCCTGAGCCTGGGCTTGTTTGGCTCGTTCAAGCGCCTCTTGTTGAGCCTGAGCTTTCGCTTGGGCTTCCTTTTGAGCCTGAGCTTGAGCTTGTTTGGCACGTTCAAGTGCCTCTAGTTGGGCTTGTTGTGCACGTTTGAGTGCCTCTTGTTGGGCACGCAATTGCGCTTGACGTGCTTCAGCTTCTCGTTTCTCTTTCTCGGCCTCAGCGCGAGCTTCCTGCTCTTTTCGGGCGATTTCCTCGGCCGTCGAATCTTTAGGCTGATCCTCTTGCGCTGTCACAACACCAGCCTCAGGCTCGTGTTGGGGGGTTTGTGCTGGAACTGCTTGTTGTTGTTCTTGCTGCTGTTCTTGTTTTGCATGGTTCTTGGCAGCCTGCGCTGCGATTTGCTGTGCAAGACCCGCAGTTTGCGCTTTGATCACGTGCTCTTCCTCAACCATCCTCTTACGTTCATCAACTTGTTGTTGTTCTTCTGGAGACAGCGTACGTTTTTCCACATGAGTCACAACCGTTTCGGATGCTGTATCAAACAGTTCGTTGATCAATTCAATTATCAATAACGCATTATTAACTCAGCACGGATCCGTCATATTTACCCAACGAGGACATCAATCAAACATTGATTATGTAAATCAAATAGTAAAATCAAATCAGTTCAAATCTGGGAAAATTTTCAACATTTTTGAAATCGCGAACTGACAGATCTTTTCAAGCAGTGACAAGCAGCAGTTTTAGTAGGATTGGCAATTGTTCTCTCATTCAAATCGAAAACGGAAACATACGCATCATTCTGCGTTGAATACTATTTCAAGTGTGTTTGGATAAACATCATAGCAAACAACGAACTTTCTCTGTGTGATCCGAGATCACGGATCTCAGACAAGATGGCCTGCTTTGTCTGGCTGATTGTCGCCGGTGTGGTGACCATTCTGAATCCACCCGATCGTTGCGTGGTTGTAGTTGGCTCATCATCTTCTTCCTCCTCCTCTTCCTCTTCCTCTTCCTCTTCTTCTTCACTGCTGTGAACAACCTTCTCCTCTGAAATTATCCCATTCGATTGGTTAATCTGAACGATTCGTGACATTTCATTTTATATCCATGATTTGCTGTCACTTTAGATTTATAACTCTCGCACTGCACTCTCAACTGAACCGAACTTAACATTAAGAGTCAGAATTTTCGTTCGCCGTTTGATGAGTACAATCGTGCATGACAAAGAGATGTGCTGTTCATGAATAGTGAGCAATCCCATTCTTTTTTTTCAACACCTCATCCGTTTGCTTACACTTATCCGATCGCTTCAAGTTACTTTCATCTCATTTGAATTTCGTATTGTTTAGAGACTTCCGTTTTTTTTCTATTCGCTGCCATCGCTAGTCTATTTTCCTTCTTAACTCCATCACTCTCAACAATTTTGGCATATGGTTTAAATTTGCTTTCATCCGAAACTATAAATCAAATTGATGACAACAACGGAAATACTGAAGTGCAGGCGTAAGGAACTCACTGAAATATTCTTCTCATTGTTGATTAAAATGTGAATAAGATGAGGGGGTTTTTTGAATTCATGAACTGGTAATGAAGTTCTTCAGTGTATGAATGTGTAAGACAGACATATCACAGCACTCACCTCGGTTGCACCACAGCGCTCCAATGTAAATGATTTGTAGCAATAGAATTGCAATGTCAATAAGTTGAATCATAACAAAGATTGCATCAATTCAATTCAATTCAATTCACCACAACATTCCACAAACAACACTTGAGTGGTTCAGAAGAATTTTGTGAAAAAAAAAGTGAGTAGAAATTAAATACTTTTGCAGAAGATGAAATTTTAGTGTCATAAACTTTTTAGTTAGAAGGACGAGCGACTGAGCAAATAAACTGATGACGATTTGGAGAGACAGCTGGGTGTCCGTCACAATAGATAATGAAGATGTGCTTACTTACAAATGCGATTCGTTCATCTCTCGCAACAGTGTCTTGAGGAGAGGAATTGAAAAAAAAAGAGATAGGCGAAGAAGGATGAGTGATATGAACGAACGAATGAAAAAGTTTTCAATGGAGGAGGATGATAGTTTTAGTTGAGTGTAACGACTGAAACAATCATTTTTCGTTTCATGAACCTATCTACTATTCTCTTAGATATTGAATAACCTCAGATATAATTCCAGCTAAGATACTTTTTGCAAAGTCGAATCGATGTTTTATTTGTGCACAATAATTCTATTAAGTTTACAATTATACAGTGATCTCTATTCATCGTTAGTGACCAATTTAATTAGAGAATTATCAAATTTTTCGAATAGTCGCTTTCGAAACTGGAAAGTTCAATTAAGGATTGACGAACCAAAAGTAGATGCTTTTCATTTCGTATGTTTTTCGAATCTCGTTCAAATAACGAATGGAACGTTACAGTTCTAAGTGACTTGACGAAAATAAATGCACATGCATGTTGTCATTCAATACGCATTTAGCATCAGCTAAAGCACTCATACTTCTCAAGCACCAACGAAACCAAATATGAGACCAAATCGACATAAACAAGGAAACTGCATTCGGCACTCATATCAGCTGTTCTTTGGGTCTTATCATGCAGCTCATTGCTTTCATTTCACATTCCGTTCATTATGAATACTCGGCTCGAGTCAATTTTTTCATGATCAATCTCGAAAACGTTCTCAGTGATTGTGACTGAGTTTCGCAAAGCATCATCCATCACAACTTGAACGCTGCATCAGTGCTCTACTGTCGCGTACACTACACATCGAAACAATTTTTGTGATCCACGACAGATTCACTGATCGTACAATAGATTATTTATATGAGTGAAAGTCAACAGATAAACAAGCAAAAATCCAAAAAATACGGTCACCCAAAAATTCACCTGGTTTAGCCATGGTGATGGTGCTGCTTGCTGGTGTTGTCGGTTGTGGGCGCTGTGTCAGATGAACGTGAACAGTAGAGGGTGTGATGCAACGAAGATATTATATGTACGGCGGCCGCGACCAGAATGTTTATGTCAGTTACTCTCAATCTCGGTCTCAATATCGAGCGCTTTAAGCCACAATAAATCGAAGAGGAAATCAGTTGAAATGTCTTTGCTTTCGTCTCTGACTCTTTCTAGCTAAATCCTGTCTTCAGTTCAAGCTGTACACTCGAGCTAACCTCCCAACTCTCGTTACAGATCCAATTAACTACAACAGTTCGTACTCTTTCGCCCCCACACCTTTTGCCCAGTAAAACAACAACAACAAGGAAATAAGGAACCGACAAGAAGGCGGTGAAGTGAGCCTGATCTTAAAGCAACTGTGAAGAGATATCGGATATCTGCAGATGTAGAAAGATAACAATACGAATGTCATTATTCTATACCTACAAACATAAAAGCAACCCTCTCGTTTATTCATACATCTCCAATATGCCTAGTGATCACTCAACATATCTAGAGATACACTCATCTCAATCATTTTCTCCCACTCAGAAGATTTGCTCTAACTTTTCGCATTGCCCATTCAATTAAGCGTTCTCGTATCGTTCGACCACATTCAAATGTATTTGTGGCGTTATTTACGCTTACAACCTCACTGTGATATAATAACAAATCAACAACAGAAATATATTCAACAAAAATACTGATTGAATGATTAATTTTAAAAATCTCGAAGGTGTGTAATCACCTACGCTGTAAAGTAATATTCACTACGTTCAAAAATTTATTGATTGAGAAAGGTTAATACTCGTGAAGAATTGTTATTGTTGACTGAACTTTTTGAAATTTTTCAATCTGATATTTGGTCAGATTTAGAAATCTTTTAAATTCTATGATTAGATGCATTCGCATGGTCAAATTCAAGTCTTTCAACTGTTATATTCAATAGGCATGCATTGCTTTTACGACTGATTGAAATAAGTGAAATTCAACCATGGGGAATGTTTCAGGCACCGCGTGCATTTACAATAACACATAGGGCATTTAAAATCACAGTACATAGGGTACTTAAGCCGGAGATTCAGGCAAAGTTTTCTGCTTTTTAGCACTAAATGGTAAATAGTCTAGTCCGGTTCCGATCAGGTCGAAGTGCTTTCCTGGCTTATCAGTTACAACCATATGCAATGGGTCAGTGATTTTCAGATTGAGCGTCGTCCTTTGATACTTTATTGATGAATTTGTAGATGTTATGTTGCGAGTTTTAGATTGATGCGATCGAAGGATCGTTCTTTTTTTTCCAAACGCAAATGAAAATTATAAATCAGGTTTGCGCTGCTATCAACAACTAATGGATGTTCGGTAGGCGTTTATTTAGTGGACGAATTACGTAATATTTAAGAGTGGATTGTGTGGAAGCAGGCAAAAAAAATTCTATCAATTACAAGCAATTATCAAATATCGGATTTGCTGTTTTTCATCATAGCAACACATTTGAAGGAGTCGTTATCACGGATGTGTTTAGGTGATATATGACTTGGTGGCGATTCGCGAAGATTTTTCGACGTCCGAATGTGAATTGAATGCTGGATGAAATGTTTTTTTCTTTGAGTTCAGTACTAAAAAATCCAAAATTTTCATCCAGTTTTCAGCTCATCTGTCTGGATTTTGTTTGATCAGCATTGATAGCATATGTTGTATAAAAAGTCTCAAGAATTTGATTCAAATGAGTCATTTATCAATTACTTTAACAGCACTCCTGCATTCATCACTATTTCGAAGGATGCAAGAAGCGTTCTGTCATGCCAGCAAATGGCTTTAAGGGACCAAGAAATACGATCCATGTTTAACGTATTTCAGATATTCTAACTTTACGAATTGAATAAAAGCTATCAAAACGAGCACGAACTTGGTGAATTAACCTCTAAAATTTTTTCTGAAAAATAGATCATTCTTATGAAGTTGAAGTGGTAATGTTAAGGAATTTTGAGTTGAATATGTTCGATTATAAAGTTATCGAAGTGGAACTATGGTGAGTCAAAACAGTGAGAGAGGAAATTGAATTTTGTATGAAAAAAATCTCGGGCACCAATGTTTCCAAACAGGACTAAGGCAGGTTCGAGGTTATTAAGGTGTGCTAAAATATCCTGCATGAGCAGTTCATCAACGAACAAACACAGATTCAATGACCGATGTGGTCATTGTTACTTTGGTAGAGTTTTGAGTCACTGTCAACGCATTGGGGTTGTTGTTCGCTTAATTGGAGCGGGTGAATAGATAGGAAAACATTTAAAAACATCTGTTTAATTCACATTAACGCGGCGATTAATGCTATCGTTCATCAATCCATTAAACATCTTCACATTGCAAACAAATCACACATTTTTGCCCCATTCCACGAACTCGAATGGCCTCGTTCGAGCGGCCTCGTTCACCCGTTCAATACCAGAACGGGGGCATAAACCCTCATTCATTATTCAGTTAAAGTTCATCACTCGTACCTTCCGACTAGTAAAAAGAATGAATGAGTCATCATAGTGATAGAGACGACACGATATAATTCCACGTAGAGGAACTGAAACATAAGCAGAAATAGATGAAGAAGCTCATGGATGAACCTTCTGCAAAAAGGTTATATAGTCATAGAGAGATCAATGCATACATTGGCGCGACAGTATGAGGGTCACCATCTTCAAACCATTAGTCTCCTCAGGTTTGCCCGGTAACGTGTTACTTTCTCCACATCGTCAGATTACCCAAATTCTCTACTTTCAGAAAAGTATATATGTTGTCGGGCGATTTTGCATACTTGAGGAGATACGGGTGATTTTCTGAACCTATCTTAAGCAGCTTGGCGGCGCTCGTTTCAATTCATTGCATCACTATTGATCAATGTGTACAATACTATAGTAGCAATAGCTTCACCATCTTCAAACTAACAGTGTCCTTAGGTTTGCCCGGTAACATGGTTATTTCTTCACATCATTAGATTTCCCACATTCTCTACATTCAGAAAAGTATATATTTTGTGGGGCAATTTTGCTTGTCTTCAGAGAAATAGATGATTTTGGGAAGGTATCTTAGTTGTACTCGTTTCAGTGCACTATATCTCTATTGATCAATACATGCATTAGCGCAGTATTATGAGGGTCACCATCTTCAAACCCTCGGTCTTCTCAGGTTTGCCCAGTAACATGGTTTTACTCTACAACATCAGATTACCCAGATTTTCCAGTTTCAAAAAAGTATACGAGTTGTCGGGCAGTTTGGTTCACTTCACATAATATTCATTTTCTGAAACGCTCTTTACCGTAGTTGAGTACTCTCCCGCATCCTCACGTTTGCACAGAATCGTGACTCATTCTACCCACCAATGTATTCTCTAGCTTCGGAAGGATATATGTATTGTCGGGCGATTTTGTTCACCCCAAGTAACATTGATTCTGCCCACTAAAAATAAATATTCTGTTCAAGCGATTACGCTCTATTACCGTACAAAATTTGATCATTTGAACGTGGATGAATAAAAGTTGAATCAGAAGAGCATGAAGGATGCAATGCTCATGGAAAATCCGTATTCGGGGTTGATAAACGCCATAAGTGGTCAATCTGTTTCATAGATACCCTTAAGTATGTGCATCTCTATGTTTACTACCACGAGAGATTTCCTTGATGCAATGGCAACAAGTTTTCGCTCATCTAATTTAGTTTCAGATCAATACTGCCGTCATGATGTTAAACGTCACAATGCAATTTGACAAACGATATCAAATGAGAAAATTCGAGTAATTTATTTGTACAATACAGCAACGCTTCAGGTTTCAGACAACTGAAGCCAGAAAGCTGTTTTATAGAGAATTAGGCAAATCATTGGCATCAAAATGTCTATGGTATTATACCAAGTGCCCTCAATTCTTCCTGCTGTCGTTCAAGTAAGCATCGGTTCGCATCCAAACGATCTCTTTGTTCCTTCGCCAGGGTCACATCCCTGAAAGTGGATTATCTGAATAGTTGGCACAATAAAAATACAATCGAATCAATGAACAAAACAAATCTTCCGCAATCTTAAAGGAATAAAAACAAAATTCATGATGATTTGATAACAGGTCACGGATGGTGAACAAGTTAAAGAGAACAAGCTTCACATCCGATAACGGAAGAGCAATCACCGATAATTTTGCCCCCATTAACTTTTGAGCACGATAGTTTATCAGGATCATTGCTTTGGACTGACCTTCCATCAGTTCGTGGCGGTATACTTGTTCTACGCAGTGCATCTTTCTTTTCAAGATACAAAGCGGCACCATTCTTCACTTCGGGCAGCTTAAAATAAACAAAGTTATGTGGTCTACATTCTCGTCCAGTACTCATCAGCTTGACGAAAATACATCGCAGTGGCACCATAACTAATTCGCATCAAACATAAACCGGAATATCGCAAGCAAATGATGCAACAAAATACACGAAAACATATGAGAGTAAAACTCAGATTCGATTGTTTCAAAATATGATTTCAAACAAACAAAAGCAAGTGTATATCAAGTGAAATATCGTACCACAACAACAGGAATATCGATCATTTCGGGTAGAGGAGGTAACTTCCGTTCAATGATTTTTGGTGTTTCTTCGGCTTCAAATTTCTCAACAATCATCCCGACGATCCTCGGCGGCTTTGTAACCGAATCAAACTCTCTGAAACGACTGATTACACGCCATATCATTCTGACGTTAAAACGTTCTATTGATACGATCATTTGACTCGTACAAAGTTCATAAAAATGTTTAAGGGAAATGTATATCATCTGAAGTTTCTCAATGATCCGGAAAAATCGCGCAATCTGTAATTTCACGGTGGGAACCTTGCTCATGTGACACCACTCACTCCCATCCACGACATTACTGATGAATGTTGACGAATGATCTGCGCTATAGGGAAACTCTTATTTTGAAAGACCAGGTGTGGCTCATTGAGTTCCTGTTGTAAAAACAACTGGCTTTCTCATGTGATTCAGGATATATTATAGTAATAAACAACATGGAGTTGTGTAAACAAGCACGTACTTATCCTGTCTTATTGTTTTCAATAATTCACCATTCCTTTCGCCATTCAACTGCCGAGTTTTATCGGCATTCTGATTTTCTTTAAACTCCGCTAAAACTGAGTTACGTTTTGGTTCGAAACGTTCGCAAAACTCAACTTTGGCATTGCCGCCAGCATGATTGACGGTTAATGTCGGTTTGGCGAACGAGAAACGTGATACCTGAAATGATTCAGGCTTTTGAGAGGCTCAAATATCAACATCTGAAGTTGATCAGTTTTGTCTTAGAATGGAGTTCAAATAATTTTCTTCGTCTAATGTGGACATTTACCGGTCAAACAAGCATCACCATTTGAAAAAGTCATGAGAATATAAAAATCCAAAGTGGAAATGGATGATTTCTAAAGACGTTCAATTATTCGGCTCTCAAACTGAGTGATCGATGTGAAAAATACCTCAACAAAGTCGTCGATACCATTGCGTTGAACCTCTTCAATTTTCATGACCATTTTTGGGGAATATTTTGGTATTGGGAGTCGAGAAACTTTTTGCGGTGATGGTGGTTTCGGTTTTGGAGGTACTGCGGGTGGTGGGGTGACAATCTTGAGTGTCATCTCTTCGTCGTCGTCTGAAGGTGGTGGAACGGTAGGCAAACTCGGCGGAGGACTGGTGGGCAGAGCGGGTGGAGTGGAGCTTGTGCTGCGACGATCGCTGCTGGACGAGCCGCTATCGAAACTCGATGCACCACTGATCAATTCTTTATCAAACATTGATGAAATCGGTAAAGTGGTTGATGAGGATTGAGCACATAGTGACGCTGTTGGTGACGATGATTCAGGGTAAGAATCACGCAGCGATTCGGTTGGAGTGGTGAGTGTGGGTGAGGGAGCAGCAGAATGCCTTCGCTCACGTGGTAGTGCATATTTTTGTTTCGACATGAAACTTCGGTTGCGAATCTGATCGATACTGCAATGAAGAAAAGAAAAACAATTAACTATTTCAAGATAAAATTGGTTCACCACTGGGCTTCGAGCAAAATTTCCCCCGTGATTGGAATTCCTGTTTGCGAGGGAAGAGTTAGCTCCAAACTGAGTAGTGTACTGCTGTCATGGATGCTACCGAGCCTGAGCCAGGCTATGATTTGACTTATAATCTAATTATCTATTCATGTTTGAGATGGCTATAGCAATCGCAATCCATACTTTCAAATAATCAATAGGTATCTTTTTGCTGTAACTCGTCTGGTAAGCTGAAATTTTCGTAGCAGATTTCTGATTCTGTCACCAATTCACCTCTAAGCTTTTAGTCTGCTGCGATGATCACTTAGGGTTTGATGTGCTAATAAACAAAATCATACGGAATCTTCCAAGACGGACGATACAAGCATCTAAACATGCATGAATATTGGCCGAAGGAATCAAAAATTCCCTTTGCTTACTTGAAAAAATGTGACATATGGTGAACCTGGCAAAAATTTTACTTGTGATAAACAATGAACCTGGAATCTTCTTCGGTGAGATTCGTGAGAGAAGTGCTTCTGAATGGCTGGTGCTGTATGCTCTTAACTGGTTGCGATATTTCAGGTTCATCATTCGTCATTTCACCCTTCACGATTGTCCTCTCGAGCTCAAGTTTCATCTGAAATTTCAGCACATTATGCTCTGCATCATGTGATAACCCCGAGTGTTCTACATTGATCACTATTCATAATCAACGCTATAATCAATTACCTTATATGGTGCAGCACAGCTGAGCAGACTGATTGCATCTTCAAGAAGAATTCCATCGAAAGAAACATTAATCGCTTTTATTCGATCGCCTGCAACTCAGATTGCTTATGATGTGGTAATCGAGATGGTTGTGTTGAAGTGATGCATTGAATACTCTTCACAAAGTGGATGAATTCATTTTTCAGTGAAGTGAAGTATGAGTGCAGTCTGATTGAATCGAATTCTTTCCAAAACAACTTCGCGCGTAAGCAAAATTCCATTGTCGGGAAACTTGTGGAAAATTTTTGATGATTTCTTGCATTGTCTTACCATGGAACATATTGCCGGATTTCTCGGCTGGTCCATTTTTCTGGATGCCGCCAACACAAATGTAGCCATCCGATTGTAGAATGTTAAATCCTAGAGGACGCATATCGTGCAGCTCTGCCGCCAATCGTTTCAGTTCCTTCAGCTGCAAACAAATCATTCGCATTGAATGCAACCAAAGCAGTGTCGATCTGTCAGCTATCAAATTCGTTTTGCGATAACGTTTTCTTTGTAATTGCACAACGCAAAAAGAACCATATCAAAAACACTGAAATGTTGCGATGTTAATTATGAACTTGTTTTCAAGTTTGCTTGTTAATTCTCCCTTTGTTTTCGAGTAGTAATTTCAACGTAATGTTTAGTAATAGAAAAATTTCTACGCGACACTGCAGTTACGGCTCAGAATAATGACCTCACCGACCCCAACTTGCAATTATAATATCAAAGATGGTACATGAGTAATCTGTTTCATTCATAGTGACACAATTAATTAGATTTGCTCGTGCCAAGGACATTATACGAGTGATTGCAATGAAATACCGCAATAGTTGTGTCTCTTCGTGATACAACGATAATTGATCATCATCGTAATCCGATTAATTTATCGCTGATTAACTCATCACTATAATCAATTATAATAAACTATTAGAGACGCTGCTACCAGATTTTCGCTCTCTAAGAATTCGCTGAGACATTTTGACATTAACAACAGATTTGAGGGTGTGAACCTTATCAAGTGATTCAGAAGATCGCGACCGTTGACTGTGTAACCGTTGTATATTCTGCAGACGATTCTTCTGTCTTAACGAATGGCAAGAGGTCATCTGAAGAGGAGAAATTCCTTTAGCACATCATTAAATATCCGTCTTCAAAAAATTTACGTGCTTGCAATCAGTACTGATCGATTGAAACGTATCACATTGCAATAATCACTATGAGAGCCTTCATGATTAGTCTGTGTTAAGCAACAACTCTAGATGAAATTCTTTAAAACTAGTATATTTTTATGCTCTTGCACGTCTCCTCTGCGTTATATCCCACAGTTGAGCTGTGCTATGAATGATGATCAAATTGTATTCGAACCTTATCAATCAGCTGACGAGGCATCGGCTCAGTGGCCTTGTTTTCCATTTCAAGTGCTCCATTTTCATAAGCCGCTTTTTCTGGTGCTTGTTCAACTATTATTATGCTCTCATCTGAAATTTGTTGAGCAGTGAATGTGTGAAGAAAATGACTTTTATAAAAAAAACAACAAATATAACGCAAATGATACATCTGCAGTAACGTTGTTAAAACATGTCATAACTGTTCAAAATGGCAATTTCTCACTACGATTATTCATCGTTATGTGAAAGTTTCATTTCAAGTTTATACGTTTGTATTGCTGATAAAAACGGGCAATCAAACGTTTTCCGATCATCCATTCTGACATATTTCCGTTTTAAAATCATCGATTCAGCCAGAATGTTCGTTCTCTCAAATGTTCGATAGCTTCCAAATGTGAGCAAAAAAAACAACATTAAACGAAATCACATAAAATTTTCATTCGAACTTCTAAATCACAGATATGTTTTACAATCAGTCACTTTTTTTCCGTTTGATCTGCTCCGTTTATCCATGCAGACATTCGTGTAAATGGTGATCAACTTTTTTGACAATGCGCTATCTGGATATCATGAGACGAACTTGCACGGTGAACTTGCACAGTATACGAACAAAGGATTGCACGTAGCGTAAACTAAAGATTTTGCAGATACAAAATTCATTGTCCGCATTTCATCCGCATTCCCTCTGAGCGCTAATCGCCTATCAATTGCTTGCAATTGGATTACTCAAAATGGAATTTCAAAAATTTTGTGTGGTAATGAAATTTTGCATTCCAATCGAACAATACTATTCAACCAATCGATACAGTCAAAATAAGTTATCTATTTTTCAAAAGTCGACCTCAATTTCTTACACTCCATTCTGAACGGCTCCTGAAAGGTAAACGTTAATTGCAAAAAAATTTGAGAATATGTTATTATGCGGTGATTGTGACAATAGTAGTGGTGCCCTAGATTTGCGATTTGAATGAATGAATGACTTTGTGATTTTTGATGATTCCACCATCCGATGTTTCCAATCACAGGGCGTAAATAATGATCGATTATGGTACATAATTTCATATCTATGATAAATTTTGATACTGCAAATGATTCGAGGTTTTGCATAAATAGACATGAAGCAGGTTGATTGCACGCTTTCGTTTTTCACAAGGATTTCAAAGACGGGTGACCCTTGCGCTTGATGAGATTAATGTGAGCTTTCGATGAACGCAATGCATCTGATAGACGCTGTTAAAATCGGTAAGAAACCACGCGAAAAATTCGTGAGATATTACGAGATTCTAACGAAAATTTCAAGTGTAACTTATTGCACAAATCTGTCTCTTACAGAGTGCTAATCTTATTGCTTTCTTGTCAACTTTCCGAAATGGTTCAGTCTAATCGGATAACTGAATGGTTATCAACTGATTTATTTTCGCAGAAGAAGTGCAGTAAAAACAGGTTTAACAAAATCTCCACAGCGCAAACAAACAATGGGTAGGTAATGAACGGCGTGGATGCTCATAAATAACAAATGCATATTCTGGAAGAAAGTGAAACGGAAAACAAATCAAATTTTCATCTAAAGAGGATTATTAATGGGCGAAATACACTTCGAAAACTTTTTCAAAACAGGTTCATTTCTTTCAAAATATCACAATGTCACAATATCTGACGAAATGTTTGATTGAATTCAGAGCGACGATGGATTGGATTTCTTAGACAATGATCAGAATGATTGATGATCTTTCATAATTCGACAATGATCATTTCTAATTATTTTATTGGTTATTTTATCACATTGCATTAGAGCCGTGAACATTTTTGAGAGGCTTTCACGTGGTGCTATATAATAAAACTCCTGATCACAGCCTTTTGGAGATGATCCGGCTGAACGATAGCTCCCTATTCTGGCAATTCGCAATCTTAATTAAAAGATAATGCCTTAAAATAGCAGGTAAGAAATTCACTGAGTGATACACGCATCGGAATAATTCATTGCTCATTCGCTCAAATATTTTAGAACTTTGATCCAACAATCTGTGATTTATTGATCACAAGCAAGATTGATGAATTCATCATTGCTAAGAAAATATCGATGTAAACTATGACGGATCGTCCGACACAGTTCTGCAAAGATCGTTCAAAACAATGTTAACAATTCAAATGTCATTCAACCTGGCTATTCCATCGTTATCACTGACAATTTTCGAGATATTTCACCATATTTCTTATCCGTTCATTTTCATTTCATGCTGATTTGTCAAACTTTTTGTCATGATTCTTTGTTTGCGGAACTTTCGAATGGAAGTTGACCGCGTTGATCAGATTGATCATGATCAATCGAGTGAGAGGAACACGAAATGCATGTTTGCGAGGTGTGAACATAGAACGAAGCATGATGGTTTTGAAATCAGCACAATTTGGAACAGAAATACTGGAAAGAATGAGAACGATGCATCAGTCCGTAAGTGAAGTTTTCTGAGCAAAAGCAAACCTTTTCGTTTGGCACGTGTGAATCTCCACAGAACGAATGCAATGAGAATGGCCAATAAAAGAGTGATCAGCGATGCACCAAACACAATACCAGCTAACTGCGCCTGACTCAAGCACGTCTCAGCCTTAACGATCTGAGCAATCGAAAGTATCGCAAATATCAGTCGCGTCAACCAACTGCTCATCGTTCAGCACGTTTACGTTCTCTGAAAGTGGACATAACCAACATTGAGAACTTACGATTAGCGACAATTTCTGAAAGTGAAGCAAATCATTGATCATATTTGCACATTTCCGAATGCAGTGTTGCTCAACATTAATCACTCAAATCTATCAGATGAGAAATTAGATAAATTTCAACCTAATCACCAGAAAATGTTTCGTGAGTAGCAAATGATACAAATGTTGCTAAATTCTGATGAGTTTGATTGATTTTCACTTATTAGCTGAATCGGTTTTAGTCAAACTTGATAGCACTTTAGATCAGTTCGATCTCGAGAATTTTGATATTATACATTAGAAAATATTACCTCGAACAGATATATTCTGGAATGACAAATATACGTACGAATACGGTTCAGCAAAAAATATAACTGCAGTGAACCAATGACAGAGGTCACGTCACTGGAGCTCGAAAGGTTTCTAGTGGTGCAGATCGATGAGTTTGACAAAGTGGTTGAATGAGATTGATGACAGTAACGGAATGAATGAATGAATGAATAAATCGGATCTATTTTGCGGTATATTGATGGGTTGAATGTGTGTTGACGTTAGTGGGTTGGTTTTGAGTTGATGGGATTGATGTGATATTTTTGGGTGTTGAAACGTGAAGGTAATAATAAAGGAGAACTACTATACGGAGAAGAAGGCGATCGCAGCAAAGAACGAGCCAGTCTCTTGCGACAAGGACATTCACTGATTTTATCACTGTTCACGAACGTTCAATTGCATCTTTGCATTACAAGTTTATATTCATTGTATAATATTATTATGTTAGTGTCATTGATACATATTGAAACAAATCGTTCCTTTGATATTATAGTCAGTAATAACTTCGCAAGAGTACAATAACAACAACAACTCGGCAATTGTTCACCTGCAATTATGTTATGCAATTATGCCGTTTACAGAAGTCGTTTGATCAATTAAAAGCGTTTGACTCAATGGGATATCAGTCCAATGATACAGCGAAAAACTTTTCTGCGCTTTTCACATTCACAATTTACGCAAATAACGCTTCGTTATGCTGTAAACCAAGAAGTGTGAGTTTGCATGCCATAAATGATAACATTCCAGAGGTTGACACTCAAATATCCGAGCATCGCAAAACCAGTGATTATCCATTGATGGAATGCAACCAAAGCCACATAATACCAGCAAATTCATAGTAATGATGATAGTTTCATAGTTCAATACCTCCACATTTCGTCTCGTCTATACTTTCTCAATTTCATCATCTATGTGTTATGGAACCTCAGCCAAACAAGCATTTACCACTTCCTGCTACTACTTTTTGTTTTGCCAATAAACCGTATTTTACGCTTTATTTACTTTGCTGAGATTCTAGCGATCAAAAAGGAAACTGGTTCATTCGTCGAATCGAACAGCTCACCGATTTGTAACTAATTTAAATTTTCTTCACAGTCAGAGTATCACACTTCACATCATAACATAAAATCATTCAGGTGCACTGATTTAATTAGACGATTGGTTTAATTCTATTGACATTGTACAATAGAACATAGTAAAAGGCCATTTATAAAAACCTAATTTCATTGGTATTGCTTTGAACCTCAGATCCATTCTATTAAAGTAACGACGAACATAAAACGTAAACGAATGTAGAAATTTATGTGTGTCTGTGTGTATATTTACAATATACGATGCATAAGACTAGTTCAACTACAGGTTTATGAATGTGCAACGCTGAACACCAGGAAACATTTTCACTGAGACGATTGTGATGATATTCAGCTTTTATTGTTACTTTTATCTTCAATTTAGGCGAACGAACACAAATTGAACTGACTTCGAACAGCGAATTGGTCACCTGTAAAGTCACCGTAATACTGCAAAGTCACAGTTCACATTACTGAAACAGACCGTAAAAATCCTAAAGCGGAATATTTCAGTTCGTGCATATCATTTCGAAGATGCGAATGGTTGCTGATTGCAAAATTATGAACGTAAATGAGGATAACATATCGATATCATTTATTCATGCAAATTGCAGTTGTTAGCAGAAGAGGAACCGCGCAGATATATATTTCATTATTTTTTTTGTAAGCACCAAGTGAAATTAATTGAAAAGGGATTCTGCCGCGTGTGCTATTCATATGTGAGAGTGACAAGTTTTTCGATGAGCTAGTATTTAGATACGTTTCACAATTGTATAAAAACAACAGCAATATATCATTGAAATTTTATGAGGCATACACGAAAAACCATCATCAAGGTGAATGCGACAAACACATTCAGTCGTCACATCCAATATTCAGTGTAAAAATGTGATGAACTTTTTTCCACTGATCAAAATATCAAGCAATCAAAATAGTGCGCGCAGTTCGGCTGGAATGAAATGGAACAACTAAATGCAGCCAAATTCAATGAATTTTCTCGTTGCTATATAAATCGCCTTGACTCGGATATTTATGCGTCGTTCTCGTGCATTGCAAACGAAATTGCGTCAGATATAGTAAGAACGTTAAATGATCGCAGCATATTTTCGATTTTCATCACGAGAGGGGCGATATCGAAGGAAATGATTTTCGTATGTTTCACGAAATAATTCGACTTTGTCACTTCGAAGTGGACCTTCCCATCAAACTATTATTGACAATGTTTTTTGTTCACATTACGAGGAATTTCTCTCTGATGTTCACATACCTCAATGACACGAGGAATAACCGAACTCGGATGGAATGACTAGATAATCCACTTGACCATTACGAAATCCCATCATCATTACGCGTTAATCTCAACTGAATTCCGATGGGATTTCGTGAGATCGCGATGCCAAATAGGATCACTGTAGGATAATCTATCTGGTGATGAACAGCTTCATAATCCCACATTCAGTAAACTCTGCACATAAATAGGCTATGAATTTAAATCGGTGCAAACCTTGCTGAACTATTCCCACTCGAAACGGCTCAAACACTCATAATTTCAACCAGCTGAACGAATTCCTGAGTGAAATTCATCGTCAGTTGTTTATTCTTAAGGAAAGCAGCAATAGAATGATCGCTGGAGTGGTAATATATCAAATATCTTTCATTGGTCAGCAGGTTCGTCCAGTTAGGAATGTACAAGTCACCAAAGTGAAACGTTCTAAACTAAATAGTTGCGGTAAGATATAAAAGTGGGGACGTCGGGGAAAGTCGAAGAAGAAATTTGCAGTCGAGAATCTCGAAAATGCGACCTCCTTGAAAACTATCCGGGAAGTAAATGAGGGGGAAGGGGGGAACGGGTATGAGGTCCCCGAAATTACCGTTCCTCGCAACACACTACTTTGACCTCTTTTTTTTCATTCTGAATCAGCTTAAAAAATTTACATTCCATGACGTACTCATTCATCATGAAGTAAACGATTTCTTACACTTCAATGCTCTAATTACACTAAATCTCTGCTATTAATATCATCGGTCATTTCATATGGACGATATGCATCAAAAAATGAGGCCATGCTAAATAATCGGAAACTGTTACTCGGCTTCTTCAGACGACGTTGTCACAACATCTGAATGATCACTTAAATGATCTATGAAGTCAGCCATACCTAACATGGAACTTTCATCAAATTCAGAACAGTAACAGGATCTTGACAGAATATGGCATCAAAACCCTTCGATACCGTCAAAAAGAGATGTAGCTCAGCGGGATCTTCTCATATACACATATATCAACGTATATGAGACGATCCCGCTCCTTAGAAACATTGAATTCGTTGAATGGAATACGCAAAAAAACAAAAACAATAGAGCAAAATGCTGAAAAGAATGAAAAGAGCACGCGGGCATTAAAAATTTAAAAGTGTTGAATACTTCGTGGAACTCATTCAATAAGTAGTTACTTAAAACATTTCTCAAGGTCAATTAATTAAAGATGAATAGTTTGTTGCTATTTAAAATGAGTGAGGCTTTGAAATAAACAGTGACCTTGAGTGAATTTGATACGATACCGATTGAGTTTGCAGCTCTGCAAGATTGATTCCATTTTTACAGAACATTTTGGCATGAACGGATTCAATTCATTCAGTTTACAGTAACATTCGATAAGCAATACGAATTCTGACAATGAGAAAATTTTCTTCTATAAGATGTTGCAAAATCGAAGAGGATCATTTGTTGATCACAGCGCTTGAGATTGGAAATGAAGTCTGAACACCGCAAAAATGATTTGATTCATGTATTGTTTTGGCTGGCACAAAAAGTGAATGCGTTTTTTTGCTTGTGGCATCTGAAAGAACTCACAGAACCAAGGATATTAGCGAGAAATTTCGTCAAATCTAATTTTGTATATAAACTAACAGATAATGAAATTATTTTTCACGGGAATACTAATGAAATCATAATACGGATTAATATATGATCAAAAAATATTCACAACCAGTGGAATGAAATTCATTTCTTCCCGTATATATCCTCGTGGCAGTACGGTCGATTTCCTTGTGAGTCGAATGATAACACAACTGAGAGAAATTCTTTTATATGACGAAAAATGCAATGCATTTTGATAAGTGGTGGTGACTACTGACAATTCAATGAGAATGACTCGTGAATAGACCGATCACCATTCTTCTCGCAATCAACAACGCTCCGTTTGAATGGAAAACACGAAACATTTGTCGATTCATTAAAATCTTTTCATACCGCAGAGAAACGTTTTCGGAAAATTCTCAAAGCATTACTCAAAAATTTCCTTCCTCTTAGAACTTTTGAGAGGAGTATACATTGGAGTTAATAGATGTGAATCTTTCACGAAGTGATCGGAAATAGTCTTTAAGGGTGTTTTTAAAATACGACAATATCCACATTTACAACATAAAATACGATTAATAAAGGTTTGATCAGTGGTGACAGCAGCTGGAATGTCGGCTTCATCATGCATTTCTAGACCAAAACCATCAATACTTCAGGGGGTCGATGAAAATAAAAGCAATTCCCAGACTACGAGTGGAACATTGCACACCCTGGATTTTATATTCTCCCGCTCACTTCAGGCTCAAGATCATACTAGAAATTGGGCCTAAAGAAATGTAAAATACACTTGTAAGCAGTATTAAATACGCAGACGGTTTATTGAATGCTCAAAATGAACAGAGAGGAACCGAAAAATGTGAATCGTCCAGTTACAAAGAGGCACACCATTCATATTTACGGTCCGGCAGAGCGATGTGTTCGAGAATTTGAGTTCACCATCTTTAGACGTCTTTTACAAACATCAGAATGAAACATTTGTGTGGAGGAACGCTTTTGACGCTTGCCGTTAAATTAAAGTTGGAAATAATGAATACTTGAAGAGGAATTCATTGCAGTGAAAACAGACTTTTGCAAATAAGTGACCACAAATTAATTTGTTGTTTTTTGAATTGCTTTGAAAATCCATTAATGTGCTATTCCGAGAGGAAATTCATTAAGTTAATTTCGTAACTTTTAACAGAAGTTCCGTCCAACTTCATTCGAATAATTTGTTTCAGTCCTTCTTTTGAGCATAAACGATGTTTCATTTTTCTCATCACGATACACATGTTTCAATCATCGACGGTTTATTGAATGCTCAAAATGAGTAGAGAGGATGACGTTACAACAAACCAAGTGCAAACAAAACTATTTACGAAATAATTCAATTTTTCAGAGGTGAAATTTGAAAGGAAAAGATCATTCGTTGTAAGAGAAATATTCATTGTAATTGGCTAACGAACTGAAAACGCTCACTGAAAAAAAAGCGAATTGATTTCATATCGAAAGTGTAACTCATAATTGTTTTTAAAAAATCATTGATACATAAAACAGCCAACATCCTTGAATGAGAGCGGAACCAACGAGATCATTCGAATATTGTTTATTAGTCGTATTGTGTGCACAGTCACACACCATCAAAATTATAAGATTTTACCAGAAAAGTTAAAGAATTCGGCTTTTAAAAAGCTCATCTTGAGAGAGTCGAGAAACCTGAAATCTGCAGCAATTTGACTTCTCTAAAGTATCCGATAGACCAGCGATTCCCGCAAGCTGAAATTTCAGTCTAGGAGAATAACAGGAAGTGAGGGAAAACTAAGGAGGTTGGTAAGCCAATTTTGACTGATTTATTAAACTTTTTTCATAATTGTTCAATAATATTTCAGAATGCCTATTCGATTACAATGGAGTAGCTCCTTTGATGCCACTAACGAATTCTTGGAAACAAACTCTTTAACCATTGAATCAATTTTTCGATTTTCGTTTGATTTGTCGCTTATAGAGAACAGATTTTTGGACAAGCAGAGTGGACAGAGGTCACTCAGATTGCTGTACAGGGAATAGTGGTCAGTCACAAGTTTAAAGTGGATCATTGGACGCGAAGACCTAAGAAACATCGTGACAGACAGCATCAGTGGAGCATTTGACCTATAAATCAAGTACGAACCAAATGCAATGTATTACAATTTGAAATAAATCAAGTGATCACTGAAAACTCACGCTTTGAAAAAACTAACACGTTTGAATCAGATCAATCAAAGTGATAAACAGTGGCAACAATAATTACAAACTAACAATTTGTATAAAAATTTTAGAAGGTACAATAAGAAAATCACGTAAACCTTCACATATCAACAGTTCACGTAAATTTTTCATAGTTGAAGGCACTGACATGCGACACGGATGGCTTCACCTGAATAGATAAATACAAATTTTAGATAACATTAATTCAAGAAATTGGATGCGATCTGAACTGATAACCTCAGATTGACTATATTCAGGTTTAAATGGAGGATTCGGCATGGTGCTTTAAAGAATAAGAAGATATGCCAAAACGATTGATTGATCTATCACACGGAAAAACCAGTTACACATCCACTTGAAGCATGTACTAACAACGCATATACACATCGTCCACATTCCTTCTTACAAACACGTATTTTGTCCCAACCATAAGACCGTTCTCGCCAGGATTACTACTCATCATCAATGCTTACTTTTATTTCTCTGAGTTTTGTTGTTCTTGTTACAGTTTACAAGCTTACCACCATACCAGCTCACTGAGCAAACAAATACTTGAAATATTTTGGTTGCAAGTATAAAATTTTGAGGCGCTAGAACAATAGAAACAAACTGATCTTTCTGCGGCAAGATTCAACTATTAACAAATGCACTAAGTCCAGATGCTTCTTTATGATAAGAAATTTCTTTTATTCCTTCAGTAGTACTTATTACTGCAAACACTTCTTTAACACTTTCAATTTCAGTTATTCCTTTCCCAAATTCCGAGTTCCAAATTCCTTCTCTTGATGAGAGCTTGCTTCAATTTTCTACGGCTTCCAGTTCTGAGGGCATTATGATCAGAAGGTGAGACGAGGTGGCTATTTCAAAAAGTATCGCCAAATTGGCAAAACTATTGAATGATTGTATTCGCTCTTATCCAAAATGAGGATCCCAGTAATGTGATGGATCAAAAAAAGTGAATTATATGTTTGCATCGAATGTCAAATCACCACCAACGATATACCTCGTTCAATGCAGCGCACAGATCCTCGTTACAAACAATCACTTCACCGCATTCATTCGGCTTTTCAAATCCGCCTTCAATCCGTTCAACATGCGTTCGGATTGCATGCATTGTTGCACGCGAAATCAACGCATACAGATCAGCGCCTGACATTCGTTCATGACACTTCTTAGCCTGAAAGCAAATATATCCTGTTTTAGGCCGAATTCTCTTGCTTTCTTATTTGGATGGAGATTGTATCACATCCAAGAAAGCACACAAACTTTATCATACCAAAAATCGCTCAGTCAAGTGATATTTGGATCAAAATTAAAGCAAACAATAGAAATATACTAAAATGAACTGATGCAATACAATTTCGGCGAGATCCACATCATCAGTGAACTTCATATTGCGACTGACCGCGCGTAAGACGTTCTCTTTACTCTTTGCATCTTTGTTAACGTCAACTCGTATCATCTTATCAAACCTGCCAAATTTAAAATCCTAAGAATGATCTAAATTTCTGGATTATAATTTTATCCGCTCGAATCGACTGAAACACAGTCAGCGTTAAGCGATTCAGAATTCCTCGCAATTAAGAATATTAAGAATTTTACAGGATAGGACAGCTGTCGCGCAGTGATTGTAAGAGTTGAAAATGTTAAAAAATCGCTCGTTAAATTCGTAACTTATTGCTGCAAAAATAGATTTTCTGAATCACACCTAACAGTGAAAGGCTAAATAAACCTTCCGGGTGTTAGTAGCGAAGGATCGAGTAGGTCAGGTCGATTCGTAGCACCCATGACGAATATTTTTGAATCACCCAACGAGTCGAGTTCAGCCAACAACTGCGACACAATTCTGCAAATGAAAAACAATTGAAATATAAAAATGTCGATAATTTATCGACAATCGAAACTGCGTCCAAGTTATCTATCAATGCTCATTGTAAGATACAAAAATCAGTGACTAAAAACTTCCGAATCATAAGCTTCTTTTTCCACTAGAGACTCTTCACTCTAAATGCTAGCTTTTCCACGTTTCACAGTCAAGAAAAAACGATCCCTGAAGTGACCATATATTCGGGAATGCAATCAAACAAATAATTCAAGATACTTCAAATGACCATACCTATCAGCTACACCGGCCGAATCGCCAGATCGTCCGCGCTGGGGCGCTAAAGAATCTAATTCATCGAAAAAGACGACACACGGAGCGGCCAGTCGTGCTCGTTCGAATACTGCAAACGAATTCAGATTCAGCGATCTCAATAGAAATACAATCGTCATTGGTGTTCGTTACCGTTTGACATTCCAAAATCCAAATTATCTCAAAAACTGGGAATAACAACGTTAGTGACTCGCTAGGAGAACTTATTTGATGGTGTCAACAAAGTACTACGACAGCAGAACTCATCGAACGAAAACGAAAATGTTACCGTTTCTAACATTATATTCAGACTGTCCAACGTATTTGTTCAGTAGCTCGGGTCCTTTGACGCTCAAAAAGGTTACTTTGAACTGACTTGCGACAGCTGAAATAGGGTGTTTTTTACGGGAATATTTCACCGTCAAAATAATTATGCTTGTTGGTTGGTGAATATGTGAAATTATGCACACGCAACAGTAGTTTTTAGGTTAATAGACCAAACACTTAGTTTAGCAGTTTGAAGCTTGCTGATTAATAGAAATTGAAATAGAAAACAATGCTATACCCTTCGCAATGAGTGTTTTACCACATCCCGGTGGTCCATACAGTATCACTCCTGAGCGTTTCAGGCCTTTGCCGCCTTTCAGATTCAGCTCCAGGCTTTCACAAATGATTTGTTTGACATCTGTCAAGCCACCCACATCATCCCAAGTTACTTTTGGAATCTGAAGTTGGTAACACGAAATGTTTTGAAGTGGACATTTAGAAAGAAGAAAATAATTTTGCAGTGATGCAAAATGCGAATACAAATGTGCGATTCGATGAATTCAAGTTCAACGTGTACGCATCTGACCTTAGGCGCACCAACGGAATCTGCAAACGATTTATTGCGAACGTCGATGGCCCATTCGATATGTTCATTTGACAGCGTTTCTCTGGAACGAATTTGAAAACTTCAAAATAGAAATGATACAACTCAGATGATTAAAGGACATTGAAATTTTCTTTTGATCTCCTAGATCGTTTAGATTTGGACCATTGTTAATGCATCGCGAATGCTCAATTCCTCGAGATACTTTCATTCCATTGTGATGTTCTACTTCACAATTTTGAAAAAATCAATTTAACAAATTTCCCATTTTTTCCATTCTTCAATAATTTTTTTACAAATTCTTTTTCCCAGAATATTAAATTATTGAGTGGAAAAACAACTGAATTTTCAGAGATACTGAAAGACTGACGATTTTGTTTCATGCTGACGATATAAGGCGTCCGCAATAACTGTATGAAGTTCAGCGAGCACAAATCCCTGGAAATATACACTTCGCAGTGAATCTGATGAGCAGTGGTTTTCAGTCCGGGCCTCACAGGGTTTTCATTCTTTCCCTTGCTGTTACAATCACTCTCATAGCTTTTATCGCCAAAAGTGTTCTCTTTGGCTAATTTCTCATTCATTTCATTCAGCAATTAAAGTCAAATTCTCATTCTATCGAATTCACTCCATAATTGATCATTTGACTGTCGACTGTTGTTGAGCATTAATATTCGATTGCTGTATTGTTGATTTCGGCTGTCAACACTCGTCAACGTATCCAGTAAATAGTATATGCCACAGAATGAGAAACTGATTCGAACTATGAAGTGAAATGAGACGAATTGAATGAGAAGAACTCATCAAGAGAACGTTGCTCGCATGTATTAGCTATGAGAGTGAATACAACACGTCTGGAAAGAATGAGAATCCATCAAAATCAGTTTGAAGTGAGCGTGTCATAGACATTAGCTTTTCATGCAATTACAATTATGATTTGTTCAATGTTTGTTCAAAAATCAGTTATTTCCAATGAAATTGCATTTCAGCGGATGAGATATTTCCAGTTTGATGGTGGTATTTTCGAATGAATGAGTGAGTAATTTGATTACGCAACTAACACTTGTATGACGAGCGATTGTTTGAAAGTCAACACAATTTTTGAATTTTTGCAATTCATTTTCGAAAACTGCATATCGATCATTTTCTCGTAAATCTTTCAACTCGATCTCATAGAGGAACAACGCTCGAAGTGAGCTGCTCAGTTTCTCTGCTTTGCGACGTTCACAAACGAATACAACAGCACGAGCTCGACACTCTTGTAAGCATTCATCCAAATACGCACAAACCCGACAATCTTCAAAAGTGCATTTCATTGAACGACCCATTCATTTCGCTCTATCAACAAATCATCGCATTACCGAAATTTCACGCAGAATCCCAACAGTAAATAAAAGTTCCAAATTTTCATTTGTTTTACGGTTGGTCACCGCTGATAATCAAAACATAATAACTTCATAAAATTAGGGGAAATTTTCATGAGTTAAGAAAAATCCAACTGAAAAAAATTATACCAATTTCGTCTGTGGACGGATCCAAACCAATCACATCAATATTTGTAAAGACAACTATACAATAACGACCGTAATCCGCAACTAAAAAAGGAATATTTCACTGGAATGTTCACCTGTTGAATGCGTCACGATTCACCTAACAGTACACATTCCAAAGAATAAAAGGTACCAGGATAACGATAGGTAATTTAATGTGACTGAGATTATTGTAAACGTGAAATCATGTGGTCACATCGAGTAGATCAACTTGCACTCGTATAAAATCAGATATGTTCGAAAAGATAAACAGTTGATTGTGAGATATCGAAAGAAGCAGAAACCCCTATGGAATGCAGCTTTGAGCTTCGCTTCTGAGGTTCCAGCAACCTCACTCCAAACATTCAAACCATCCACTTCGACGATGTTCAGATTGATGACTGACGCCAAATACTTGAGCAGTAGCTTTTTGCCTGATCCAGGGGCTCCAATTAGGAGAATATTCAGGGCTTGATCTAGCGATAAATGATCGTTAGCCAAAATCATTGAATGTAAACGATTGGCTACGTCACTTAACGATTCTGGTATGAATCTACCCGGATGTTCTACGGGAATTGGCCCGTAAACTGTGGAAACCTGAAAAGGAATTCGGTCTTGAGATCGCGTAACAAAATCATCGAAAAGGTCTGTTGTTCGACGACAAAAGAAATCGAATGGAACGAAGAATGCTCCTTCTTGAACATTTTCGATGGAACAAACGTCAAAATAATCTATTAAACCGAATATTGCGTGCAGTAGGGAGATTCTAAACAGCGGATCACCTTACCTGATATAGGGCGGATTGTGATGAGCTAACTAGATATAAATGTGCCGCTATATTTTGATCGCTTTCCAGAGATACAACCTGAACAGAACATACGATTTCAAGAAATCTGTTGCAAGAAGATTCCGAAATTCCTTGTGGCATATAACAGGAGTTCAATGGTATTTTGAATCTAAGAAGCATTAACAAGCATCTTCTAAGTTCATCACAAAAAACAGCAAAGAAAAACTTTCAGATGATGGACTAAAGATGATACAATAGTTCGATTAGAGATGACCAGACATGGTACCTTGAAAAATACACGAGATTTCTCAGCTGTAAATTTGTTGACAACTTCAACAGCAAAAACATCACCAGCTGAAAGCAATCTGAAAATGGAATAAACGAACAACTACTTCAAATAAAAAACTGAGCATAGTATTTGAGGATATCAGTCGGAATCAATAATGAGTAAATTTAGCATCAGTGCAATCAACCAAGATCATCACATTCAATTTCTATTCGATCACTCAATACTGAACATTTCATTTAAACTCATTTCCATCGACGTTTACTTTATACTCATTTGTACTCATTTCCTGGGAATAGCATCGTAAAACAGCTATAAAAATTGCATTTGTATTCAAATGAACACCTCTTGCGAAAGTTCCCTTAACTCAAATACTTCGATCAAATTCTTTCGGATAGATCAGAACACTTTCATTCATTTATCTATCGAACGTGAATTCAGTTGTCATGAGAGAAGACTTTGTGATCACCTTGGAATTGTGAAGAATTCTTGAAGTTCATGGCTGTAATCAGATTCTGAATAATGTGGCGACTTCAACATTGCCACTCGAGCCACATCGGCTGTGATGACTGATGAGTCTTCAATAGCACACACATCCTCAATCAAGCAAAGCATTACGTATCCTATCAACTTCCCTCTCAGAAATAATGAAATACTCTTCCGCGAAGAGATCGATTTCCAACAACACGTTCCAAGATAAAATGTTATTTATTGTTATTCATTGTTTACTTAATGTTATTTGTTGTTATTTATTGTTATTTGATGTTATTTATTGTTATTTATTGTTTACTTAATGTTATTTACTGTTATTTATTGTTATACAATGTTATTTATTGTTATTTAATGTTATATAATGTTATTTATTGTTATTTAATGTTATATACTGGAATATTGGAATCGGCCAGGCTATCAAACGTTGTTGACGTTACTGGCCACAATGCGTTTCCAATCAGTCCTCGACCTTGCTTTCCTTTGCCAGGTCTTACCAATCGCCTTGTCGATCTCGTCTCGCCACCTTTTTGGAGGTCTTCCGAGCGGTCGTTTTTGTT